>JALPQI010003169.1:0-94971 GCA_025490895.1 Thaumatotibia leucotreta | reverse complement strand
CATTTCTTCTTGACGACGGAAACCACAACGGACGTTAACCAAAACCTTCAAGATGTGGTTCGCATGCTCAGGGTGGAAAGTGAAAGATTTTGTGAAATGCAGCACAGGGGCAGAAAGTCAAAGTTTTCAGGGGAGACCTTAGGGCAGTTAGGGCTATTGTAGTAACGACGTGAAAACCCACCAGTCTCTTGGTCAGGGAAACAGACTCTAAACGTACACGTACGACATGATCCCCGGTGCTCCAATACTCTTTCGATTGAAAGAGCAATCGTCAGAACCGGGGGTGAAAATTGTTCGTACAATCTTTAGGAAGAAGCCACTTCACGAAGCTGACAACAGCTCGTGAAGAAGTCGTTACTTTAAAGTCGGCAGTTCTTTCCGATGTGGGAGACGTCTATGGCCGATTATGCTCTTAGCATGCATCTCGACCTGATTCTGAAAATCAGGATTCTAGACCCACTTTGATACACCATTACACTGAAGACCTGCTAGAAGTCAGTATCGGCGAAACCGATATCGCTCTTGAGTAGCTTAAAAACGGAAAAGCCCCTAGATAGGATGGCGTTACAACAGCGTTGTTAAAAGCAGGAAGTAAGCCCGTACTGACGGAGCTTCAAAAGCTTTTTAACGCCGTCCTATTTGAAGGGAAAAACCCGGAGGCATGGAGTACAAGTGTGGTCGTCCTGTTCTTCAAAAACGGTGACAAAACCCAGATGAAAAACTATCGACCCATTTCTCTTCCAAGCCATGTCTATAAGCTGTTCCCAAGACTGTCACGAACCGTTTTGCGCGGAGACTCGACGAATTCCAACCCGGAGGTTGGATTTCGAAGCGGATACGGCACCATATACCACATTCATTTTATTAAAAAATTCACAGCATAACAGTAAAAACCAAGTCACTTCGAACAAAATGTCAAATAATATATAAAAACTACTTAAATTGGAGCGATAACGTAACGACGTGGCTCCGTTGCGTCGTCTGATCTGACGTAGAATTCGGCAGATTGCCCCGGAACTGCCGAAACACGACGCTCCTCGGCTAGAAGTCTGCACTCGCGATGGTATCCTGCAGCGGGCGCGGCACGCGCACCACAGCTGCTGCGCCCTCAGCGAAAAGCCAGTCTTCCGGCGGACATACTCTACAACATCATCGGATACGGCGGAGTAATGCAGGCGCGACACATAAAACGCCTTACTCGGTGTTGCGACCCGTAAGCCAGAATTAACTGGCTCGGCGGAGCCACATAGAGTCTTCCGAGGCGCCCTGCGCGCCTTGCTCTTGTGTGAATGCCTCCTTATCCTCACTGGTGCGGTTGGACTTTTCCTTAATCGCAACCCATTCTCAAATGCAATAGAGGACATGTTTAAGACACTGACCTGGAAAGGATGTGGCATCAACATTAATGGCAAATACGAGAGGTAGATTTGTATAGCTCGGGCAAACATTTGCAGATGGGAGGAAACAACTTCGAGGCCTTCGAGAACTTCCTGAATGACAAAAGTGTCTGAAGACAAAAGTTTTCAATCAGTGCGCCCTACCCCTCATGACGTACGGAGCTGAAACGTGAACACTGATGGTACGGCTGGTCCACAAGTTCAAGGTCGCTCAGCGAGCTTCGGAAAGGGCTATGCTCGGCTTCGGCAGAGAACCAAAGTGATAGGCATAGCCTACCGTATTAGCAAGCTGAAGTGGGAGGTGGGAGTGGGCTGGCCATATTTGCTGTAGAACCAACAACCGTTGGGATAAAAGAGTTCTTGAGTGGAGACTGCGTTTCGGCAAGCGTAGTATAGGACGACCTCAGGCAAGGTGGAGCAACGATTTGCGCAGGATGGCTGGCAGGAGCTGGATGCAAGCAGCCGAAGATCGAAGACGGTGGTGTGAAATTGGGGAGGCCTATGTCCAGCAGTGGATTGCGATAGGCTGATGATGATGTATTGTTAAGTGTCAATTATTTATCGATAGTTAAAGAGCATTTGATTCAGTCCCTCTGTCAATTTGAGTTTTGCTATGCAAAATTTCGGTCCTGCTATGAACTCTATGAACAACTGTTTTCAAGGCCACGCCGTCGATTCGCCGCCGCCGCCGTCAATTTTGACCGGCGCGCCGCCGCCGGCTATTTGGCCATCGGCGCTCATGTCTATTTGCTACATCCGTCACTCGCAATTTTCTGGGACCGAATTTAGGTTATACCTACCTACATCTGAAGCAAGAAATCTAAGCATCCAAGACCTTCATTTGAAAGTTGGGCATAAAGTAAACGATTATTCTGTAAATTATATTTGTATGAATACTTTGTAATTTAGATTACAAAGTACGCATACAAAAGTAATCGGAAGAGGTAATCGGATTACTTTTTGCCAAGCTCTGCTTCAATTTGTACTTAATGTTACTTCCGACTCGGCATCTCATTCCTATCTATATTACACTTCCTCCTCCTCCTTGCGTCGTATTCAATGCTGAGGGTCGTGAAGTCCTCTTAGGGTCAACTTCTTTCTGACGGTGTCCCGCCATCTATGCCTGTTCTTCGCATCATACAGAGCGCTGTGTAGTTGGGTGTCTAGAGCGGAGCGAACCTGATCTGACCACCTTGTTGGATTGCGGCCCCTAGGTCGTTTGCCATCAACCTTCCCAGTGACTATTAGCTGTTCAAGGTTGTGGCCCTCCTTTCTGGCTATGTGTTCGGACACAGTATCCTGCTCATACAAATGGTCGACAGTCTCGTCTTGATGTTGAGCTCACGCAGGATTGATACATTTGTGCGAAAAGCATTCCACGGAATTTGCACGTATATTACACTTAGGAACCCTGAAAAGTATAACAAATCAAAAGTACTTTCTTATATTCAAATCTGTCTCCGAGATTTTGTTTTGACTAGATTTATTTAAAAGTTTCTGTTCGGTTCGCTCGATAGGAAAGCGCAACATATTTGCTGAATAGGATCCCGTAACCAAATTGACAAGACGAAAGCTGCGAACCTCGTCGTATCCATCGGTCAAAAGCGTGTTTATTTCATGCAGGCATATAATTTACAATTTATCAGTATATAATATAATAAATATATCGGCGGCTAATACTAAAATCTGCCAGCGAAAAACGAAATTCGTAAATTTCGAGGATTTGTCTCTCTCACTCTTATGACGTCTTCGTTGGAGTGACAGAGAAAAATCCTCGAAATTTTCGAACTTCGATTTTCGCAGTAGTAAGTAGGTCAGATCACGAAATCCTTAGGCATATCATGAAAAGGCGCCATTTCAAGATTTGACTAAGCTCCATATCGTTCAAAACATGTAACGAATTACCTAATGACGTTTAGACAGATCATGAAATCATCACTGCTTGACAAATGTCTCCCCCAAAGATTGCCACAAAGATCGACCTTGCGTCACCCGTATCCTGCGGCCTTCACCAGGCCGTCAGTTTTATTATACTGAAAAGATATTTCTTCCAAACAAATTGCTTTATTTTTAATTAAGGACAGTAGTAGTTACCGACATCTAAAGTGCACTTCTAGGGTAGAAACTTGTTTGTCTTGAATATTGTTTATTACACCAAATACGAAGGAATTTGTATATTCAACTTGGAGTTATCGCGTTGAAATAATATTGTATAATAACCATATTTAACACTGCAAAGTGTTACATGCACAATGTAAAATAAAACATCTATATATATCTAAACTTAATAACATGCTCAAAGCAGCGTATCTACTTAACATAAATAAATAAATAAAATATCTTGGGACATCTCACACAAACCGATCTAGTCCCACGGTAAGCTGAATTAAGGCTTGTGAACATAAAGTTTAAACGAAATCTAAAATAAATACAAGTAAAATGACTTATGTTTTTCGTTTAGCATCAAGCTAAACAATGCAGATTTATAAAAATAATTGATTCAGTGATTTGTGATACATATACCTACGGAACACTTCGTGTACGTGGTCCGACATGCACTAGGCCGGTTTTTGTTCACAGAGAGCCGTTGTTTGATTTTAATTTGTTTGGGTTTGAATCCGTTGTGGTTTATTGAGATTGTCAATCGGAAAGCCGATACGACGATAACCAATTTCCATATTTTTTTATCGGTCTTTTTTTCAAAATTGTACAATTTACATTATACAAAGTGTAAGTCTAATATATTCGTACCTACAGTGCTATTCAGAAAATCTTTAAAAAAACTTAAATAATTGCATTTGTCGGAGATATGAGTTACTAAATCTAGAAAACGATAAGCAATGTTTTGCTTGGAGTGGTCTTTGCTTGGTCCATGCAGGTTTGCAGGTAGATGATACCAACCTATGAACAGGTGGCTGGTGACCTGACAGTATAAAAGGTCACAACTGCAGTGTTCATAAATTCATTCCCGTGTTAGACATTGAACGATTCACTCTTGTCTTGTTATGTGAAGGGTTTACATTCTTACGAAGAAAGTTATTTCTATGGTGTATGCATCTATGCATGGACGCAAGCTTAGAACTCTCCATTCGTTTTCTACTACTGCGTAGATGCGTGGATACAAGATTCTGAGTGCTGTTGGAGGCGAGTAACGAGAAGCTAGGAGGCAGATAACTGGAGTCCTGCCCCTCTTAGCTCGGCTGTCATTAGGGTTCCCGATATCAGCAAGTGGGATAAAGAATCAAGGCTCACGTAACAGTGAGTACTGGTATTGCATCACATGTAAACGGTAAGGTTTAAAATCGACAACAGTTGGTAAGGTAATGATTGTTCACTATGTTTGCAGTTAAGTTTGATTTGAGTCGTGATTTAGAAAATTGCTTTGTTCTTTTTTTGTGATTACTGTTGTAAGAAAACGTGTGGGTAGGTATCCTACCCTATTGAAAAAAAAAAGAAATAAAAACAGTAATTCTAGTGATTTCAAAGTATATCATGACCCATACTTATTACTTACTTAGTTGTGAAATACTAGCAGTACCAAAATATGGGCAGGTAGCCCTTTGTTTTGTTTTGTTTTCGAGTCTACCAAAAATTAATTTGTGATAGTGATAAACATTTTCAATCCATGCCTTGTGTTAAAAGTTTTCTATGCGTGTGAAATTACCGTTACAGATGTTCAACTTCAAGATCAACAAGCTCACTGTCATAGTAGTCTACAGTTTCATCCATGATGAATATGCTGTGACGATGAAACGAGCGCAATTTCTTGCGATACCTATGTCCAAGAAATTAAGAATTGAAGACGCCAACTCTATGGTTATTTTGGAGCAACGGAAATTAAAGGACAGGTTTCTTTCCAATTGTTTTAATGAAAAATTAGAAGCAGTAGTTTAAAGAACTAACGGTTGACATTTCTGTTTGTAACGTTAAGTTTTTGTGTTTTTAATACGTTTTATTATTTGCGAGATTAATTTGATTATAGTAAAGTGAAGCACAATCTTATTTTGATGTCGAGTATAAGATGAGATCAGTGTCTAACCTCAAACTTTAGGTACTTAGTGTTATGATTAGGTCTAGCATTCCAATTATCTCAACATCTGTTCAAAACTGCTTATTGCTAGTCTACTTGAAAAAAAAAAGGAAATCAGTCGGCTTTGACTTTACTTTGTTTTTGTGATAAAAATGATATCGTACAATTTGATGATTACAGTTCAACATGGTGAGTCAGAACGAGCTGCCGGCCTGCAAGTTGTTGATGTCATGCCCGGTGGCGTAGCAGGTGTCGCTACTGCCTACCGTGAACACGTGGTGCAGCACGTGGTGTGGACACGTTGTTAATCCGCTGAGCAGTTCACATTTTTGTTGGGCTATTTGTGGTCTGAGCTAATTGGTGAAACTAATGTTGTTGTAGCCATGAAGGGTTTATTCCCTTTCGATTCTATAGAGTTGAAAAAAAAATTGGAGGAAGAAATGCAAAATTGAAACTAAATTAGACATCAATGTTACAGTTACGCAAGTTTAAAATAAACAAGTTTTATTAAACGCATTGAGATCGGTTATAATAATTTCTGAAGGGTGATGATGATGGTCCTGATGGTGTTCATGATGATGGTCATGATGGTGGTCATGATGGTGGTCATGATGATGGTCATGATGGAAGTCATGATGGTGGTCATGATGGTGGTCATGATGATGGTCATGACGGTGGTCATGATGATGGTCATGATGGTGATCATTGTAGTGATCGTGGTGATGATCATGATGGTGGTTATGGTAATGATCATGTTAGTGGTCATGATGATGATGGTGGTGATAGTCATTTCTCATTATGTGGGCTGTCCATAGTTTCAATTTGACTACTTTAGTTTAATTAAAGTTGTGGATTATAATTATTAGAATTAGTCATTTAGTTTGCAATCGTAGAATGAAACATTTTACATTCAGTTTGGTTACCTTTTCTCAGACTGCATACACCATTTTATCATTCGTAATCGTAGGTGTAAAATCGGATCTATTTTTCCGTCTCCGTGCGGCCACGATTGTGGGTGGCATGCGTTTGGTTTGATGGTGTAATCGGTCGATGTGTTTTTGGTTTGGTTACCGGATGGAGGTAGACCAATTTTGTTGTTGCTGGATGGAAGCAACTGTGGTTTTGGTTACCGGATGGAGGTAGACCAACTTTAGAGTACTGTAACCCATTTGTTGGTTTGATGAAGTGTTTCATTTGACTATTGTAGAACTATGTCTGTTACTGGCTAGTAAAGTAGTAAGTACATAGACTGACTAGTCTATTCGAATGTTAATGAAGTTGATTTTAATTCCCTGGGTTGATTAAATGAGTACCTAAATAATTTTTAAATTTAATGAATTCAAATCATCACTCATGTGAGCTTTCAATGGACCGAGAGCAAGTCCGAGGGATTGAGCGTGATCTAATAATCGCATCGGAAGTTCCGAAGCATGTAAAAGGTGCACGTGGACTGCTTTTTATGTGCAGTATACTCTTTGCGAGGAGTAGCACTTACGCGGCTGAGATGGTTCTAACTTCTGATAGGTTATTGGATCCTAACAATCCGATGGACAAAAATGAAATCTGGTGGTTATGGTGTAACCTGGTTGAGTAATTTACGTTTTTGTTTGATCTCAATTAATGAATGATTCAAATGAGTCAAATTTGAATCATTCATTAATTGAGATCATTTTGACTTATCATTTTAGTAATGCCACAAAAAAAAAAGTTATTGTTGTTAAACGGGATGAAGTGACTATGTCACAATGTGAGTTTACGATGGACATAAACGTGACTTAGGTTCCTTAATTTTGATTTTACTGGTAACTAAAACTGAGCTGGTGGCACTATCAAAATTGTCTAACAAATTGAAGTTCATGATGATTGAATACAGATAACATTTTGTTGTTAATTAAAATGCTAGAAAGGCAAGTACCAATTGAAGTAGATGAAGATTGTTTTGGTATGAAGGATGAGGTTCTCAGTTCGGTTGGTCGACCGTACCAGAGGCTTGATCGTAGCCGTAGCCCGTTAGAAGTCGGTGTCTACCTTTGAGTAGTCCGTGGGTACGCGGTGCGCGATAAGCTCTGGCGGAGGTCGGGTCTTGTAGAGACCGTAGAGTCATAGGGTTGACTCGGCGATCCCTTGAGGATGCGCGTAGTGTGGTTATGTGATAACCAATAGGCCACGAATGAGAGACCTGCTTCCGAAAGTTTGCCGTCATATGTTTTACGTAAAAGGTGGCTATGAAAGCCAGGTGGTACTTGTCTGGTCTTGCATTTAAATTGGTGGTAATGAATTGATTTTAAGTGATTCTAAATTCAGTTGCAAAGAATGAAATTATTTTCCTTGAGTTGAGTTGATTTTACGTAGACAGATAATTTGGTCAGGAGTAACCGAGTGGTGACACAGATTACTGATGTACGTGTTTGTTTCAGATACAAGCGAGGACGCTTGTCTTGTCAGTATGGCCGTGTCGGAGATATGAGTTACTAAATCTAGAAAACGATAAGCAATGTTTTGCTTGGAGTGGTCTTTGCTTGGTCCATGCAGGTTTGCAGGTAGATGATACCAACCTATGAACAGGTGGCTGGTGACCTGACAGTATAAAAGGTCACAACTGCAGTGTTCATAAATTCATTCCCGTGTTAGACATTGAACGATTCACTCTTGTCTTGTTATGTGAAGGGTTTACATTCTTACGAAGAAAGTTATTTCTATGGTGTATGCATCTATGCATGGACGCAAGCTTAGAACTCTCCATTCGTTTTCTACTACTGCGTAGATGCGTGGATACAAGATTCTGAGTGCTGTTGGAGGCGAGTAACGAGAAGCTAGGAGGCAGATAACTGGAGTCCTGCCCCTCTTAGCTCGGCTGTCATTAGGGTTCCCGATACATTAATTAATCCCATGCCTCGTTTAATTTATCGCCTGTATTAGATTTACACTCGGTATAAATTAAATCAATATCAATTGAAATGAACTGAACTGTTACGTATCTACTAAAAATATAAATCAAAAGTCGATATTATTATTCTAAAAGCAAAGCGTTTTTATCAATGGTCTGTGATAGTGAGCTTATTAATTTGACATAATTTTAGTCACATTAGTATGAAATCGACTTATATAAGTATTTGGGCACTTTACGCAATATGTTGAGCAATACAAATTTATATTTTTTAAATTTGAAAGTTCGTTTGCAACTCTATTAATTGGACACAAATAAGTTATTATGTTTTGAGAATAAAATTAATAATATTAGATCCTATATGTACCTACAAAGTCTACAAACCTACATCATAATTAATTGAGTGAAATCAGGCAATACGTTGTGGAAGTCCACATTAAAGGATAAACAATATTACCTACTTTGCTAATCAGCCATACAAAATATTGTTTGAATAGGTAGTTATATTGTAAAAGGTACTTGAGTGGCGACCACGTACCGGAAGGCGCAGAATGGGTAGGCCCCCCACTAGGTAGACTGATGTCCTGGTGAAGGTCGCAGGAGTCCGCTCGATGCAGGCGGCGCAGGACCGGTCATTGTGGCAATCTTTGGGGGAGGCCTATGTTCAGCAGACGTCTTTCGGCGGATATGATGATGATGATACTATGTAATTTACTTTTATGGCAATGTTTGGGGGAGGCTTATGTTCAGCAGACGCCGTGTGGTGACGGCAGTAAGAATACATTTGTCACCACCCCAACTCCTCCGTCGGGTGTCGTAAGAGTCGACTAAGGGATTCAAGTATCACTGACCATTATTTGACAAAAAATATTGATGATGGGCAGCAGCGTCATCATAGTGGATACATTACTGCGTTCGCCAATCCGCTTGCCCAGCGTGGCGATTATGGGCATTTACCTCGTAATGTCTATACGCATAGTCAATAGGAGAGGCCTACGTCCAGCAGTGGACTATCATAGGCTGATGATAATGGATGGTATATGTTCAGCAGACGTCTTTCGGCTGATATGATGATGGTGATGATATTATGTGATTCAATCTTCTATCTCGTCAGATATTGTTGATTTCACATCTTTTTGTCGTCTGTATCTTTCTTCGAATCGATTTCGTGCTCATCAGTGAGATAAATGGGCGTGGGTCCCTTTTCGTGTCGTTCTCAAATGGGCCTCATCAAGATGTCACTTAAGTAGGATGGCTGGTACAAGAATGAAAGAAATCAATAGTTACCTGGGCGTTTTCACAAACCGTTGTTGAAATCACTTTGTTATTTAATTCGGACAAGTTCGAGGTTGTTCTACTCAGGATCACGAACTCTTTCGATTCTAATAGGAGAAAAAAAATGTCTCAAAATATTGATTCTATTACGATACCGTTTTTTCAAAGATGTTCAAAGGCGGTAGCGTAATGGAAGGAATGAGAACAACTGTATGAACATTATGGGATATTTTTTCTCCTAACACAATCAAAAGAGCTCGTGATTCTGAGTCGAATAAGCCTAACTTGTTCAAATTAAATAACAAAGTGTTTTCAATAACATTTTGTGAAAACGCCCACCTACGCCAAGACCGTGCCTTGCAGAAATGTGTATGACGTAAATAAATAAAAATATGCGGGGACAATCTCACACAGATCAATCTAGTCCCTAAGTAAGCAACACTATTGTACTATGGGTGCTAGGCGACGAAATACGTAACTACTACACAAATAAAATACACACCACATTATCATCAGTCTATTACAGGGTGCTTAGACAAGTTGCCAATCGCTAACGCTTAGTAGCGTATCGTAGTTTTCCCTCTCTGTCACTCTTTCATATTAGGTGCTATAAAGACAGTTAGCTGCCTTTCGTTTACGATTGACGATTAAGCGTTAGCGATTGGCAACTTGTCTAAGCACCCTGTTGTTTTATGTAACTTGAATGTTTTGGATGCGTTACTTTTATAAATAACTCAATTACATTACATTTCGATCCATCGAACCGTAACTTGTGAGCGACTCAAATAAAAAAGTTTCACATACGGACTGATTTGAAATGTAAAAATAATTTACATATTGAAATAAAAAGAATATGATATTCAAATATCTGATGAGTTCGCAGACAAACAAATATTCAATCGCATCTCACAGAAGCGAATTATGCAGTTTCCTTTCATGTGTGCAAAAAAAAAAAACAAATGCATTAGTATTCGAATTTAAAGTTTCTTGAGACATAATAGTACATTGTGTATTAAGGGCGGCAAAAAAGAAATTGTGAACGAGTGTGAAGAACCCAAACCGAAGGCGCGGACTTTACTTCACACGAGTTCATAATACTTGTGTAGGTACCGCCTGTGGCACTCACAATCTTTTCATCACACCTGTGAGACAAAAAAAGTAAATAAAACAATATATTTTCACAAAACTACTCTAAAATGGTCTAAATCATTTCTCAAAATCAGGGATGATTAAAATTATCACTTTTATAACAGAAATCCCGGGCGGCGCGCTAGTGCGAAGTAATGTTGTATGTAAATCTTTAATTGCCCTAGGGCGTAATGACGCATCTACGGCGCGTATCGCCGCAGCGCATTGGCGCACTTACCGAACAGGTATGATGAAATAACTATAAACATAATTAAAAAGGTAATGCTGCCAGCATCCTTGGCACCATGCCGCAGGGGCCCAACTTTTTAGATTTACTTTTGTATTAATTATACGATTATTTAATCACTACGCGCGACATGTTTCGGAGAGCCTAGGTCTCCATTATTAAGCACTGAGCCCGCGTTCACGACAAGCGACTCGCGAGCGCAGCTATGCTATTCTCTTACTCACACATTCGACGCTGCGTTCATCAACGAGCTCGACGACGAGACAGCCTTCACTTCGACGTCAAGCGCAGCGCTGCGAAAAACGGTATTCACTAACGTAGAACAGCTCGTCGTCGAACTGTAGGCGGTAACTCTCGACGCAGTGTAGTTCCAGCTCACGCCGCATTCGTCGCCGAGCGCTAGTGTCGTTTAAAGTGCATTAGTGAATACCATTTTTAGGCTCGACGCTGCCGCAGCGCTGACACAGCGTTGATAGCAAGGCGGTTTCCTTAGTGAATAACACTGCAGCTCGTACCGTATCCGCGTTCACGCCTCATATCGCGCGAAGTGCTAAATAAATACACGTGAATTTAACCGTTGAATTATATTCATTAACCGACTTCAAAAAAGGAGGAGGTTCTCAATTCAACTGATTTTTTTCTGTTGTATGTATGTTACCCGCAAGGTATCTTATGATGTTAACATATTTTATTTAATATGATATTTTTTTAATAACACTAACACAAAATATCTATTTAGGTCATTTTAGGAGATACCAACTCTTTCCCACGTGTACAAGTTGTGCATTTAATAATCATGATTGTACCAATAAGTAAGTAAGTACCAATAAACAATTTAAGTTAAAAAAAATATATACGCGTTATATAATCCGTTTAAATAGTTATATTTCATGAATAATTATCGAGGTAACCGAATAAAATATTATACAATCAATACATCGAAATTCAATATCAAAAATTCCAAATCGTTTATGGGTCACAAATTCACAATCATGGTGTGTATGTAACAAGTAAATAGGAGTTGCGATCTCCTAAATACATACTTTGTGATAGTGTTATTAAAAAAATATCTTATATAAAATAAAATAAGTTAACATCATAAGATAAAAAAATCTCTACTGTAAGGAACAAGGTTACTATACAGGACGTCCCAAAGTTATGGGACATGAAGGGGAAGTACCTTAAATATCGTAGATAAGATATTTTGCTGAAAGAAGACTTTATTTTATTTTGAAAATTAAATAATACTGCATTCAAAAAAATTTGCTTTTTCTAGGCATCGAACCTACTTTAATACGAAAAATCATATAACAAATCACATTCATATTTGTCAGCCTCCGTAGCCTAGTTGGTAGTGACCCGGCTACAAAGCTGGAGGTTCCGGGTTCGAATCCCGGCGAGGGCATTATTTGTGTATTTATTTATCACAAATATTTGTACCTTGGTCATGGCTGTCTATGTATTTAAGTATCTATGTATCTATCTATTATATATATCGTCGCCTAGTACCCACATCACAAGCCTTAATAAAATTGAGCTTACCGTGGGACTAGGTCGATTTGTGTAAAGATGTCCAAAAATATTCATTTATTTATTTAATCGTCATGATAACGTTTAGTACGTGGGTAAAGCCGCAAGAGAAAGCTAGTGGTCAAGATGAAGCTAATAAAATCTCAGCGTAATTTAAGACATTCGTGATTCGGACCCATCATCGGCCTACGTCATCAGGCTAATCAGGCCATTTTTAGAATTAGTTTTCGTGTCTACTAATTACCAGGGCCCATCAACTAAATAGCTAAGGCCTCTGCGTAGGTAATTATTACGCAGTTCTTATAAAAACCGGCCAAGAGCATGTCGGGCCATGCTCAGAGTAGAGATCAATAAACTTATAAAGCACGTGACAAAGAAAATCTTGCGGTAACATGCCTGGATGCTCAGCCAAGTTGCCAATCGCTAACGCTTAGTAGCATGTCGTAGTTTTCCCTCTCTGTCACTCTTTCGTTTTAGTGCAACAAAGACAGTTAGCTGCCTTTCGATTACGATTGACGATTAAGCGTTAGCGATTGGCAACTTGTCTAAGCACCCCGTTCATAATATCTATCGTGTGGACGAATTAAATATTAAATTACCAAATATACATAAATAAATAAATATCTTGGGACATCTTACACAAATCGACCTAGTCTCACGGTAAGCTCAATTAAGGCTTGTGATGTAGGTAAATACCAAGCGACGATATATATAATAGATAGATACATATAAATACTTATATATATACATAGACAGCCATGACCAAAGAACAAATATTTGTGATAAATAAATACACAAATAATGCCCTCGCCGGGATTCGAACCCGGAACCTCCAGCTTCATACTGACAAAAATACATAAACGTACTTACCATCTCAAGAGTCAATTGCAGTACATACCAAAGCAATGAAACCGATTCCTTGAACAAATCTCAACATACTTTACAGTTTAGTAATGGCGGCTGACAAAACAAGCTGCAAAATAAATGCTTTGCTTCCTGTATTCTTACTATTTGTTTGTGATAAATTGCTATCGAGTTATTAAGCTCATAAGCGAGTGTGTTCTAGAAAAAGTCGGTAACGTGACAGTATTTTTCGCCTATTTTTAAGAACTGTAAATATAAGTAAACAGTTAAACTGACGTGTATTTAAGGCCAAGCCACACCGGATGTGTGTGCAGCAAGTGCGCAAGTGCGTCGTGGGAGTAATAGAAAAGTGAAATTCCCTAGGGAATAATATAAATGTTAGTACGTTATTTATAGTAGATTGTGTCACAAGGGATCAAAATGGTATATTTCCGGCGTGGGCGTATATTGTATCCTGAATGGAGCGATGGATTCCACAATTGAACCCCGACCGTAGGTAGGGATTTTAAAGTGGAATCCTGAGCGTAATAAAGGATTCAAGCGTTAACGCCCAAGACGAAATAATTTTGATATCGTGTGACACATACTGCTTTTCACACTACCTATGAGAAAAATAAAAGATATATGACATATTTAATATTTATGCAAATAATCGATTCTGAAGAAATTTTTATCAATTATGAACGTACTGTTTATTTTCATATTTCATTGTAATTTTTTAGGCTGGCAATAGAAAGTCCACAGAAAAGTGCCACTTTGATCCCTCCCAGCAGCTAAGAAAAGGGGTATTCGAATAGGTGGTGTGAAAATAATATTTTGTCTTAAAACTATTTTGTTTGCTCGCAAGTGTGATGAAAAACATTGTACGCATCACGGTCGGTAAGCGGAATACTAACTCAAGTCATTAAAAGTCCTCCGCCTACGGCGTCGGGCTCACCCTCTCTTCTTACTGTAGGAAACCATGGTAAGATTTGTTGCCTCCTTAGAAATATTGTAGCTTGCGTGACTCCCTTAATTAAATTGTGTTACATTTACTGAGACAATAAGTTAAGATTAAATCTTTACAATAATAAATATATTACAGCTCGTGACCTGTTTACCACAGAAAAAGTACCTGCCAATAGGTACCTATTTTATTTTCGATTTTTGTTTTATCGTTTTATAAACTTAAACTATGAAGTTACTATAAATACATTAATTCAATAGCTGCTTACAATTGGTGAATAATTATTAAATGCATCAAGGCAATGAATTTGAAAATCAACTTATAAGAACTTAAGCCGCCATTTAAAATACTTGTGATAGGTCCATCAAAGTTTTGATTGGCTACATTCTAAAAACATTTGTGAAAGATGTTGCGTCGAAATATTATTAATACGCGGTGTTATGAAAAGCGCTATCTCCTGCCCATCTTGGCACAATTGAACAATTGTTTTTGGGAGCATTTTTGAGCTGGCGTTAGACGTCCATGTTCGGATGTCATGGTCTCAGGTTCACGCATATAGCAGGTAATATTTTCCTGTGATATTCATGTCGAAAAACACATTATTGAAGCAGATAGAAATGCCGTTTTATTTCACGGAAATGTAATTTTCTCCGCAAATTAGGCAAATTAAGCGAACGCATTTAAGCAATGGCGCGATTTGTTTTCTGTATTTTCTGCCCCAGAATTAAAATTAATGGCTGAGGAGAAATTAAAACGTATTTTTTAAGGTTATTTTCGTGATTGTACTAAAAATACACCTAAGTATAAGACCAAAAGATCCTAACAATGGTCCAAAACTTAATCAGATATCTTTAATTAGATGTAATCGATATTAATCGTGCTATTCATAGGCAAAAACTCCTCATTAATAATAAAAAAACTTGGAGAAAGCCAAGAAGATTGGGAGTGATGCCTGTTTAAGAGTTGAAATTGTGGACCATAGTTGGGTGGTTTTACTGTACATAATTATGGGCATAATAAATCAAATCGAACTATCCAAAAACATAGACAAATAGTAAATACATGAAATTACTAAACATGTAAACCTACCTAAAAAAACTAACTACTTAGTTGAGGTCAATCAAATAATATTCCATTTTTGGCAGGCAAATGATAATAAAAACATTTCATTTCAATGTATTTAACATTTTTAAGCAATAAAGGGCAAATAAAAAATAAAAAAAACAAAATGTTTTCTTACTAAAGTAATACACAGAAAAATATCTCAAATCCTAAAAAGGATCTAAATTTGTCACCTGTATAACGTATTCACTCTTACCTGTAAAAAAGGTATTTCCATACATAAATACCATTCGAAAATCCCTTTCAAGTAAATGCTTTTTAACCTGAACTACATTATGACATTACTTATTCATGTGTCAAAGACTAATAAAATATTTCCAGACGTTCTGTCGCTAAGATAAAACTAATAAAAGTGCACAAAGTCATAATTATGTACTTCTCGTAGTATTTGAGTTTTTTCCTGATACCTAATATGCAAGAAATTCCTCCTCCTTGCTTCGTTTTCCTCAGTGCTGAGGGTCGTGACCTCCTCCGTGAATCACATGGTTTTTTATAGTTTCCGTTAGCCTTCCGAGCTTTTGCGACTTCCAAAGCATCATGGATCTGGGCGGAAAGTGATTTGCCAACCTGGTCGGACCCTCGCATTGGACTGCGACCTCTTCCCCTCTTTCCTTCTAACGACACAGTGATCATGAGCTTTTCCAGATTGTCTCCTGTTGTCCTGGGAATATGTCGGAAGAATTCAAGAACTCTCTGGAGGCATTTGGTAGACAGTCTAACAGTTACTCCAACTGCGTATTGATGCGTTGCGTTAAATTAAATAACCAAAATTTCAGTCAGGTTTATAACGACATCATCATCATCATCATATCAACCGAAAGACGTCCACTGCTGAACATAGGCCTCCCCCAAAGATTGCCACTATGACCAGTTCTGCGCCACCCGCATCCAGCGGACTCCTGCGACCTTCACCAGGTCATCGGTCCACCTTGTGGGGGGCCTACCCACGCTACGCCTATAACGACAATTAAGCACTAATTTCAATAAAATCTCGGTTTTGTGTTAATTTTTTGAACGACCTGGATGCTTAGCCAAGTTGCCAATCGCTAGCGCTTAGCAGCGTATCGTAGTTTTCCCTCTCTGTCACTCTTTCCTATTAGTGCGACAAAGACAGTTAGCTGCCTTTCGCTTCTGATTGACGATTAAGCACCCTGTCTTAATTGTGTACACACTTTTTGAGAACTGTTCAACGACTGTGCTCCATAATACTTAATACATCCATGGTCTAGACGTTAAACCTGAGTTCTGTAAAAATAAAACACTTTAACCAGCAACTTAATCTGAGAGCTGAGGAATAAGTAACTAGCTACCATAGACCACGTAAAAATGGATGCTGGAGATAATGTTAAACACAAGTTTCTGTTTGATCCAATGGTTGACTGCTAGAGAATGCCTCAGAGCATTAAATCTGCCATTGTACTTTTTGTTAAGTTGTGTAATAAAGTTTAAATAAATAAATAATCCTAATGCTTGTAGAGAAAATATACTATGCTGATCGAGTAGCTAAAAATATTGTATTTTTTCTTTACGGTTCATTGTAAAGAAAAAAGACAATAATATATCGGCATCAATATGACAATTATGAATTTATGATTACTTTATAATAAAAACTTTAATTTTATGTGACCTCTGAAATCGCAAAACGTCTGGTTGACGTAATTAAAGATCGAAAAGCTGGCGACTTCCTCGCACAATATAGCGAGGAAATGACGCCAACATCCGTACAATGCCACAGGGACCAATCTTAAATATAAATTAGGTTAGTTATATTTAATTTATGTATATAAATGGAATAATATTTATTAACACGTTCGACGCCGGTGACAGTGACCGAAAAAACTGTACTCCTATGCCAGTGACACATATACGTGATCAAAGTAATCTTATTCTTATGCCATTAGCATTAATCAAGTTCTCACTCCTATGCCAGTAGCATCGAAATACGAATGTTTTTGACACAAGTGCTGTGTCGCCGGCATAAGAGTACAATCTTTTTGGTCACACATGCGTGTCACTGGCATAGGAGTTCTATCAGATAATTTCGATCGGCATAGTATTAGCACTTAGTGAAACAGTACCGGAGGCGAACGTGTTAATATGCATAACAATTATAAAGCGAAATACAAAAAAAGCCTTAAAATAAATACAAACTTAAAACTAACTATCACTAAAACATTCAGTTACAGCATAGACAACAAAATACAAAAATATCTCTCTCGCCTCCGGAAAACTTTAAATTGTACAGTTCTTTACGAAATGCTTACGCGAACATTTTATAAAGAACTGTACAATTAACCATATAAAATCGCGTCGAGATATTAAGACCCCTGCAGCTACTGCCTTGTATTTCCATCAAAACTTCACTTAAAAAGTAATTATACCGATTATTCACTATGTAGGAGCAAAACTTTGCTCGTTTAAATTCTTGCGTATACTCCTTAAGACTGAATAAGTTATATTTAGGAGAATGCTTAGGGAAATTTGGGTCCTGCAACTATTTTATATTTTAAATTTGCCGCCAGGTCATCAGTCCACCTTCTAGGCACCTTGGGGGCATACCCACGATACGCTTTTTGTTTTGCTACGTAGCCACCACTCAAGAACTGATGACGGCGATTAGAATACATTTACCCATTAACCTGCCGCTAAATAGCAGTGTTTGCACTGCTACGTTTCTGTTTGGTGGTAAGATAGCCGGTGTAATTACAAGCATAGAGGCAGTCCATCTAAGTCCTCAGGGTAGGAAGCGCATAGGCGAATTTCAATCACTATGTCCATGGGCCTCAGTTCCTACTTTACATCAGGGGTGCTGAGAGTTCAGTTGTCTACCTTAGTCACATAAAAAAAAACATTTGTCGCCCCCTACCCCCCAACTCTTCCCGTGTGTGTCGTAACAGTCGACTAAGGGATTGAAGTGTCAATGAATAATAAAATAAAATAAATATCTTGGGACATCTTATTCAAATCAACGTAGTCCCACTGTAAGCTCAATCTGCTTGCCCAGCTTAGTCACTATGGGCATTTACCTCCTAATGCGACTATACGCATAATTAATAGGAGTGGCCTACGTCCAGCAGTGGACTGAGATAGGCTGATGATCAGATACTAGATCTTCTATAAAGGAAGCGCAGTATGTTGACGGCAGTAAGAATACATTTGTCAGTATCCCGAGTTTTTCCGTGGGTGTCGTAAGAGTCAACTACTTCTTCAAGTGCCCTGCCCAGTCAGGGCGTCGCCGGTCAACATGGTAAGTATTCAATTTTCCTCTGGTCTTCGCCGCTCGTATCAGGGTGGCTGCATCCTTCAACTCTGCTATGCTATTCTCTTATTCACACATTCGACGCTGCGTTCGTCAACGAGCTCGACGGCGAGGCAGCTTTGTCTAAAATCCTAGCTGTTTTAGTTGACATTAGGAATCGAGGCTGTGAGCGAGATTGTGAGTGAGTTCGTCGCTGTTTTTCGTTAGAGAATACGAAGTTCGTACATTAAACGTCAATCTCTCGACGCGGTGTAGTTCCAGCTCACGCCGCATTCGTCGCCGAGCGCTAGTGTCGTTTAAAGTACATTAGTGAATACCATTTTTAGGCTCGACGCTGCCGCAGCGCTGACACAGCGCTGACAGCAAGGCGGTTTCCTTAGTGAATAACATGAGTCAACTAACTGTCTGTTCAAGAGTCAACTAACGGATTGAAATGTCAATGATACTATATAGTAATCCCATTAATTAAATTAAATGTAAAAATATCAAAGTACGAACTTTTTCTATCAATTATCGTCGCAAAAGAAATAACTTTGTTACACGTCAAGCGAAAACATCTCTTAAAACTTTTCCAAACTCGTACTTATTAATTATTAGCTTAATTACCAACTTTAATCCGCCATTCGGTATTTATTCCAAAAAAAGTTTTAACAGGGGTTCTCAACAATTCATTCCCCTTAAGTGCTTTTTAATTTTGATTTATTTCTGAGAAAGCGATTAACGGTATTTTCCGTGGATATATCGTAGGAAAAGAAGCGTCATTTGTCATTTGTTGCAGTAACCATCATAAATATGTATACAATGTGTTCATAAGGAAAGGAAAACATCGGATTTCAACCCAAGTTTGTAGTAAAAAAACAATCAGGCGAGGCACATTGCACGTAGAACCTATGGCCTTTGGGGCGGAAAGGTTCTTGAGTGGCGGCCACGTCATCGAAAGGCGCAGCTTGAGTACCAGTATGCCCCCCAAAGTGCCTTTAAGGTGGACTGGTGGTAGCTTAAGATAGTCCCATGTCTAATCGTTTGTCGTTGTTGCTGTCAGGTTCTAACAAGTATGCAAAAGTGACGCGTAGCACAATAAACGGTAAACTCGTGATCATCATAAACCATCAGGTCCACCTTGTAGGGACCTAGGTTCGCATGCCTTTCGGTTCGTGGCCGCCACTCAAAAACCTTTCCGCTCCAAAGTTCAGCGGCTCTACGTGCAATGTGCCTCACCTGATTGTGAAGAATTATGGGTGCCAAAGACCAAAGTCTTAGACCACAGATCGATATAGACCTACACACATGGTTGCTTATCATAAACAACGCTGTAATCCAAAATAATACTTGCTTTTAATTTGCATTCAAGTGCTGTTATTAGAATTTAAATTACGACACTGTAGCATCTGTAAATGCAGCGTTATTCATTTAGAATTTAAATTACGACACTGTAGCATATGTAAATGCAGCGTTATTCATTTACCCCCTTATTCATAAACGTCTGCTAACTTAACAAGCCGCCAATAATTGTTTGTCCCTTTCGGTCTTAACAATGTGTCCATAAGAGCAAAAGGGACAAACAATTATTAGCGGCTTGTTAAGTTAGCACACGTTTATGAATAAGGGGGTTAGAATTTAAATTACGACACTGTAGCATCAGTAAATGCAGCGTTATTCATGATTAGCAGCGTTATTCATGATTAGCGTCGACATGTGCATAAAATTCAGTTTCAATTTTGACATTTTGTTGACTTGGCATCTGGGTGACAGCTTTAATATTTGGCAAGGCGTCAAAAAGGTTAATTCCGAATATTTGAATAAAATAATTTGATTCCAATATCTTCTCGATTATCCACCCCTGAGTTATTCATTAATCGGGAATAAGGTCAATCTTTCAATCACGACAGTAATGACATTAGTGAGCTTGCTGGTATTGGAATTATGTAAATTTTTCACTTTAGACGCTTTGGGGTTAAATTTAGAACGCCTTTAGCTTTATATTTTCGGTTTAAATGGAATGTTAAAGTGTTTATCGGTTAAATGGAGTTTTTAAACGATAATAAATAGTATCTAGAATCTGGTATAAGGTTGTATTGCTGATAAAACTGAGATTATACAGATTATACTGGGTGAAATCAAATTGATGATACAAAATAATATTTTCTGAATCTACAGACTACAGTCAACTTTTACTATGGGGCCATCTTCCAAACATCACTTCAAAATCTTCATCTCCATACAATTTATGAAACCAACTTTTGCTATAATTCATTAATATGTAGGTACTTTTCTTTTTTCTTTTCTCCATAATGATTCCTTACAAATTTGTATAACAGAATTTACACATTTATCGTAATCACGAATAGATCCAGAAAATATTATTTCGTATTCTATTTTTCTATGTAGGTATATTTACTTAAATAAAGCCGTTAAATTGATTTAATTAATTATAACCTTATGTCAATCACATTTTGTATTACCAATTTCATTTCACCTTGTATAATATGCAATATGAACATGACATTGGCATTACATATTTTATCTCTAAATATAAAGTGTACATTCTAGGTAAACATTTTATTTAAATGACGACAGTACTAACAAGAGAAAATTTTAAAAATAAGAAAACCTATGTGTTTGTAAACACGCAATTAAATTCCACTAGATATTCAAAATAATTATCCGCAGTCATTTACAAGTATCTATACGTTAAGCAATACAAAACTGAATTATGTTATTTATGTTATGTCTGTTTGCTAAACAGACGTCAAATACAGTACTCGCAGAAACATTCACGATAGCAAAACAATTGAAAAGGTAATCAATGAAATTAATTAAATAAATAACTCGGCACTCGTTCCAGGTCACTTAATTGTAATTTCATTTCAATTGTTAATAAGGTAGGTATAATTTTATAAAAATGCTAATATTTTGTTATTTCTAGTGCAAATTTCAAGGTTTACAACACAGCCATTGGTGTATTAACGTTTCGCTTAGTTTTTGTTATTTTTTTAAGTCTATAATAGTTTTCTTCTCAAGGGATGATTTTCAAATCACAAAAAAATATTTAGTCTCGTTTTTAGTTAGTGTGAAGACTGTATACTTGGTCAGTAATATACAGCGTGTTTTTCTTCATATGCTATAACTTTAAGGGAAGCTTATTTAGGTCAAATATAATTAATTTCTCTAAGAAACTAGTGTTTTAACTCTTACCGTTATTGAGTTATTAAAAAAATAAGTTTAATCACTGAACATGTGTATTGCAACCTTTATTACATTCTAATGTTACTTATTTTGACATGTGCCGTCAGTCACCTGAGATTATTTTATTTTATTCTTAAGGTTCTCTCACACTTACCATTTCATTCATTATGTATGAAAACAAAAAATATTTTTTTTATCGAATTTTCCAAAAGCCGATATACCAGACAACTTCTATTAATGGCCCAAGTAACCTGTCTAATTTATTGCAAATCGAAAAGAACACCCTGTATTATTCAAAAAAAAAATCTGTCCGCAATTCGGCTGCCCTACGCAGAAATCAAGTATCTCGAAATTTATCAAAAAAGTTTTTTTACACCATTCGATTCACTGTTTTAAAATGCATTTTTTAGTATTAAATTTTTTTTTTAATAATTAATATTTTTCTAAATACAGAACTTTAAAAAATCCAAGTATCTTTTTTTAACGGGGTATTCTACGCTAAAAACAAGTATATACCCTAATTCTACGTTGAAATCAAGTATCTTGCAAAAGATACTTGAAATTCATATAGATTACTGAGTTACTTGACTTCAGCGTAGAAATATTGATATAGATCGCGGAGTTACTTGACTATAGCATAGAAATATTGATATAGATCGCGGAGTTACTTGACTTTAGCGTAGAAATTTTCATTTTATTAGGATACCAAAACCTTATATTTATATTTAGGTATTTGAGTTTCGGGTAGAAATTGTCCTGTGGTACCTTTTTAATTCAAGTAATGAATCTGGCTGTTTTTTCATACGTTTGTCAGTCATAGTTCGTATACATACGTGATGTGTTATTTAAGTGCTTATTATCTGATAACTGAAGTGTTTTCCTAGCTGTATACGTTATTTAAAGTGAAAAGACGCAAAGAACACTGGAATGGTTTCATTCAAATGCTCGCATAGGGCAAAACAGATAGTTTCTACATTATGTTTAGAAAATAGTAACATGAGTAAAATTCGAGAATTGTGGTAGTTCCTACCACTAACTGAATGTGATGAAAAATTATAAAAATGACAACTTAAGGAATTTGTTATTGAAAAACGTGGTCGAAGTTTGCTTCAGAAATGGATATGAGACTGTATTTTATATGTGTAAAAATAATTTGGATAGGGAATAGAAAGTAGTGGACTTCTTACAAAAAAATACACAATGCACGAATTACCAAAAAAAAACAATGTCTTAGGAGGCAGAGTACAGCAAAAAAAAAGATTTTGGAAAATTTAGTGCCCTTAATGCCAAGTAATTAGCAATCATTTTTAACCCAATTGCAAGAAAATTAACAATCACTAGATATAGAGGAAGGTGAACTAGTTAATACAGATGTTTGAATAAGGTTGATTTATATAGGTATTTTTATCTTTATGTTCTGTAACAGGTGTAAATAATAAAATATACATACAACTATATTGTATGTTGATTTATTGAACAAAATTATAACTTTCCATTGTTTTTATGTCTTCCACGCGTGCGTCTAGATATTTTCCACAGACTGTCGGTTTTGAAGTTCTTTTTCGGTTAGGTATTTGAGGTATTTGTAGTTCCCTACAATTTAAGTAATTGATGTAATTTTTTAAGCATTTCTGTATGAGAAATACTTCGTTCCAGACAAAAAAACTTGTGCTACATTTATGAATTTTACAACAACTTGCATTCAAACAGAATACGGGCTTCTTTTTCGTGAAATACTTGAAATACATACTACTTTAATATTGAAATAATATATTTTACACAAGTATGACATACACTAAATTATTGGCATATAAATGTAGTATAAAATATGCTTGTGTTATAAACTTATAAAGAAGAAGCTTACTAAAACACGAAATTATATACAGATACTTGTTTTTTTGTAGAAAAGCTTTAAAATTATCTTATCGCATTCTATGCAGAAAACTGTTTTTGCATTTTAAAATGATTGGCCTCATAATTTTGAATTTTTTTTTATAATTTACTATTAATGATATCTTGCATAATAAAATACAGCAATTTTTAATGCTATCATTTAACTAGTAAACATGTAATCAAGAAAAGTGTAAAAAAAACGTTTTTTCGCTCTACTGTAAAATTTGCCAAAACACAGATACTTGATTTCTGCATAGGGCAGCCGAATTCTTTTGAATGAATTGGGTCAAAATTCTTTTTGTTGTCTTGTTTAATACCACTCTGTCACGCTTTTTTTAGTGGCTGTTTTGACTCAGTATACATATAAAAAATCCGGTGAACTTGTACTTCTGTTATGCGTTAGATTTTAATCCATACATGAGAAATTGAAAACAAAACATCATCTCATACAAAAATCACCACTGCGTCACGTTTTTTAGGGACACAAAATAAGACAACGAAAATAATTTTGACCCAATTACCTGTTATGTTAAATAATTGACATTGTAAATGGGTAATTAGCAAGGATCTCGAAACCATAATGGCTAGCTACTCGTAATCCGAAAATATAACAGGAACATAAAATTGTTATGGATCCTTATTATATGACTGCTTAGAGGAAGCTTGTTAAAAAATGGATGGAAAACGTCTTTAATTAGTAATTTTAATAGGAATACCGCTGATAATTTGTTTACCTATTTTATTAATACTGCAGACTGCCTTTTATATTTTCTTTATTTAAAACTGTACCTACGTTAAGCGATAAGTAATAAATGTATGAGAATGACAGATTCAAACGAAAAATCACGTGACCATTTCCATACATTATTATGGTCACGTGACTTATCGCTTATCGTATACGATTGCAGAATGGAATCTTGGCTAGGCCTGCCGAAACTGCCGAATTTTTATCTAATAAAGTAGTTAATACCTTTGCCTAAGTTCTTTGTCACTTCGGCCTTAAGATCACGCAATGATCCTTATAAGGGACCAATTGTTCCACAAAATAATTTAATCCGATATATTTCACCTTTAAACTACATTCATGATCATCATCATCTTTTTTTTGTGACGAAGGTAGACAACTGAGCTCTCAGCCCACCTGATGGAAAGCAGGAACTGAGGCCCATGGACATAGTGACCAAAAAATCGCCTATGCGCTGTCCACCCTGAGGACTTAGATGGATTGCCTCTATCTATGCCTGTAATTACACTGGCTATCTTACCCCCAAACTGAAACACAGTAGAGCAAACACTGCTTTTTAGCGGCAGGTTAACGGGTAAGACGGTGGTAGCTATCCGGGCGGACCCTGCACGAGGTCCTACCACCAGCAAAAATAAAATTTATCCAAAATACGCATCGTCTTTGATGAATAGGCCTCTCTGTGAGTCTAATATTAGATACAGCCTGCCTGAAATTTGAGCAAATATCAATTACCTATCAGATAGGTAATCCAGATCATTTCTAAATCCAGCGCTGAATAATCTGATTGTACAAGCCTAATCTCTACGTTCGTAATCAGATTTCAGAAACACGGGTTTTGTACGGCTTGCCATTGTATTCTGCACCAAAATCTGAATGTAATATTGATGTGTTTTGTCTCTAATATGGATCAAAATTTAATATTGGGTGAACGCCAATTTCATTACAAATCATAAATACTTTATTTGCATGAAATATGGTATATACAAGAAATATATTATAATTCAGAGTTTCACATATTTTGTCAAACGAAGACATGCATTAAAATTAAAATGATCTAATTAACTATTATAAATTAATTATTACATATCAGTTATATTGACTAGTAATTCTCAATAGCTACGACCAATTTGATTTATATTTAGAAATTCGTTAACGGAGTAAAAGCATTCCTTATGCAACCTTTGAATAAGCTTACTTTTAAATTCACTTAATGGCAAGTTCTTCAAACATTGAAAAATCTAATAGCCATACTATTTAGGATAACAACTATTCATGAAAAGTTTGGATTTTATTTTGGGCAAGCATAGGTTAGCATCTTTGAAATTGGCATTTTTGGTCATAGAATTAAGTTGATCCTTAATTTTATTATCTAAAGAGAAGCTTAGACAATTCTTCTTTGTTTTTAACAGTGCACTGTGTACCTAACAAAGGTTATTTCACACTAATAATAGTTTTATTTTCCTTAAATTATATTAAAAAATAAGCTTTGAAAACAACTCTTGCCATATATGCTGCCGGTTCATATGTTTGAAATAGGTATAAAATTACTATAAATGTATGGTAGTACCTTATTTTCTGAAATAGTGATATACAAAACACCCATTAGAAGTGTCTAATATTACCGGCAAAATTTGGTTTATTTTGATTTTGACATCAATAAAATATACACAAAACTAATTATACGGAAAATAGACTTTTCACAAAATTCTCCATAGAAAACGCCAATTTCATAGGTGAGGACTTAATATTTATACTGCCAATTTTTCAATGATATATTCTTAATATGTTTTGTTATAATTCTTTCTTATAATATGTTAATTTTATTTATTCACTCGATTAGCCTTTATATATTATGACAACCTGTCGAAAGTTAAAATAAACACAAAGTCAATAAAAAAAATCTTAAACTTAATATTTATTAGGTAGTTAGAAAACATAATTGGGGTCAGTTGGGGTAAGATGAAACAGTTTTTTAATGAGGTAAGACAAAATGCTACCTGCAAACCTGGCTGGCCCGCAGTAGGTGCACGTCGAGTTGTAGGAGCACCCTCGGCTCCGGAGGAGGACTCTCTTAATGGGTAGAAACATGTCTAACATCATCAAATTAAATTACGTAAGTAACTCGGTTCAATAATATTTTAATATATTATAAAAAAAGTCAAAACTAATTAAAAAAAACAGTACGACCTTCACAGACCTCTTCTAATTATTTCAGAAGACGTTTTACGAGTAAGTGTCTAGTTCTAGTAATTTAATGAAAACTTCGAAAGGAAGTAACCTCTCTTGACTTACATCGATAACTGTATTAGTATGGTATCTAATACCTTTTGCACACAGTCCATGGGATCCTCAAAAGCCCACTTATCTCCACTCGAAATCGTTAATACTGTATTTACGATACTTGACACGTCTTTTATCTCAGCTTTGCAAAAAACGAAGAATAAGAGTAGGTAATCAGCAGGGCCCGTGATTTTCAATCCGATGACATCAATTTGACGTCACGCTCCATTTAGGGTGATCCGAAATAATTTTATTGTTCATTATTAATCATTAGTCGTTTATCATTTTAATCATTGTACAAATAACTTCAAAAGTAGTATATCGGGATATCTCCGAGAATCGTGAACCGATTTTAAATTTTCTTTTTGTGATCGGACGTGTAAAATTCCGAGATGGTCCCGTTGGCACCAACTTGTGGTCTGATGATGGAATCTTGGAGAAATCGAGGGATCTCTTCAAATATTATACATGTATGGCGCTTTTGGTTCGTTTACAAGAATTTGCATTCAGAAAGTAGGATTTGAGGAAACCAATGATGGAAACAAATTAGGGATCTTGGAAAAATCGGTTTGAAGTCGGTTTTTTTTAATTTGGTGATTATTTTATAAAGACTTTGTCCCATTGTGACATTGACCTTAAAATACGTATTTCCACTCGACTGACTTTATTTTACGCGCGAACTTTATTTAGGTATTCGGTGGTTCGGTGAACTTCTTTTGTTTTTATGGACCACGTTCCGGTCCTATTCCAGATGATTTCAGAGGAACGGCGAATATGACGATTAATCTTTGACAGCGCCCGTTGCTCAGGTAGTGATTCTTATCCGATTCTGAAGGCTTATGATGGTAACGTGTTTAATCGTTTGTCGTTTTTGCTGTCAAGTTGTAACAAGTATGCAAGTACGAAAGTGACGCCTAGCACGATAAATAGATAAAACGAGACCATCATAAGCCACTTGCTAGTGAAGTTAGAGGTCCCGGGCTTGAATCTTGATAAAAGCCTTGTAAATTTATTGCATAAAGTAACTTCGTTTTTTAGTCATGTCACTTAGAAGTAGTAAAATTTACTCAATCGCCTTGTAAATTTATCACAAAAAGCAATTTCGTTCCTTAGTCATGTCATTTAGAAGTAGTCATGTCACTTAGTCTTCCCGTGATATTCCAGATTCGTCATTAGAAGACAAAAATCGTTTGTCAGAGCCGTCAAATGTGAATATCAATAACTTTACCTAAAAATATATGTGAACTCAAGGTTTAAGATTTTAAATTCGTAATAAAACCAAGATTGTGTTCCAAAAAAGCGTGATTGGAGCATTCCATGAAAACATCTACTTTTTGTCACTTACGTGTCGCTATGGCAGCTACCCTAATAAAACATGCTAGCTGCTAGAAAGCCTTGATATGTTGTTATTATACCGTAACTCAGCTTACTAATTTAATTTTTCAAAAGTATCCAAAAGACAGTGTCGATAACGACATTTTTTCATGGAATGCTCCGATTACGGAATAATGTAAGTTTTAAGATTTTATTAGTTTTTATAGATTCTACTCAAATTATTGGTATACTGGTTTCTCTCCCCGTTCGTTTTATAGCAAAGACAATATGCCACTTTGTGATTTCCTTCGGTGTCCCGAAGTTACGGCAATTTTATCGTCCCTGTCGTTCGGAGACTCGAAATAAGGGTTTGCTTTAAATAAATCTTGCTTCAAACTTAGCTAGCAATAAATTGGAATTCCCCCGAATGTAGTTGATGAAGAAAAATAATAAACTGATTTAAAACCGCGAACACCAAAATCCGTTTTTTTTTATGTGACGCAGGTAGACTGAACTATCAGCCCACCTGATGGAAAGCGAGAATTGAGGCCCATGGACATGCATGCATCATGCATCAGCCTATGATAGTCCACTGCAGGACGTAGGCCTCCCCTATTAACTATGCTATACGCATTAGGAGGTAAATGCCCATAATCGCCACACTGGGCAAGCGGATTGGCGATTGCAGTAATGTGTCCACTATGATGACGCTGCTGCCCATTATCAATCTTTTATCACATAATGGTCAGTGATAGTTCAATCCCCAGGGGTGGTGACAAATGTATTTCAATTTATTTATTGCATAGTCATGAACAAATTTACATGGTAAGGTCTTAATAAATAAAGTAGGTAATGTCATGACACCCTGCTAGGGCACACAATATAATTATTCACTAAGTATTTACAGGATTCATCAGAATATTTTATGATTAAACTATAGATCATTAAATAAATAAATTCATGTCAAATATAATTAAAACAAATAAATAAATCATGATTCAGGTGAAATACTATATAATTCAATAACGAATAATTAATAATTCAAATTGTAATCTTAATGCCGTCACCACACGGCCACGGTGCTAGCTACTTTACAGCCTTTACAGGTACGTATTTAAATTAAACATGATCTACATATACGATAACATGTGGAAATGAAATAATTTTACTATAATTTTATATGCACATAGTGCTCGAAAAATCGCCTATGCGCTGCCGACCCCGAGGACTTAGATGGATTGCCTCCATGCCAGTAATTACACCGGCTATCTTACCCCCAAACCGGAACACAGTACTAGCTATTTAGCGGCAGGTTGACGGGTTAGACGGTGGTAGCTATCCGGGCGACTGCACGAGGTCCTACCACTAGCAACTCGGGGATTCTTCTCTGTCACTCTTATGATTCCTTCGTTGGATTGACAAAGACAAATCCCTGAAATTTACGAACTTCGATGTGGTAGTAGGCCAGTTCATAATATTCGTATCAATGAACATGAGAATATGATATTGTGAACAAGAGTGAAAGTAAAGCTGAAGTGGAAGGCACCTTTTTCATTCTACTTGAGAGAGCGAAAGCGACGGCAGTATGAATACATTTGTCACCACCCCAACTTCTCCTGCGGGCGTCGTAAGAGTTGACTAAGGGATTGAAGTGTCACCGACCATTCTACAAGATTGATGATGGGCAGCAGCGTCATCATAGTGGACACATTACTGCGATCACGAATCCGCATGCCCAGCGTGGCGATTATGGGCATTTACTTCCTAATGCGTCTATACGAATAGTTAATAGGAGAGGCCTATTCAGCAGTGGACTGTCATAGGCTGATGAAGTGAGAGAGTGAAAACGAAACGATAAATAATTTCACTGAACTACTTGGAAATGATCTTAATTTTTACTAAACATGTCGGGCCATGCTCGTGTAGGGTTCAGTAGTTGTAAAATGGATGGATTATGTGTGTCAAATAGTTTTATTTAAAAGTTTTTTGTAAGCCCATGTTTTTTCTATATTTTTAGACCCACGGATCAAAAGTTAGAGGACACACAAATACATTTTTTTTACATTTATTTCAATACATGAATCGTTATGGGGATGGAAGCTTTCTTGAAAAGATATAGCAACAAGTCCCATGAAAGCTGTTTGAGTAGCCGCCGCAATTAGCGCTGCTCAAACATACCAGCCGCTCCCATATTCATACTGCAGCGCAAGTTACAAGCGCAAGCGAGAAAGAAGGACCTTTACATCTCTAATAGTATAGATATAGATGCTTAATAATATTGTGAACTTCTACAATAATAATTATTTTTGTTTACTATTATGATCCTTTATTTATCTCTCTTTTTTATAAAAATGTCTATAATAATCATTTTTTTGTGTAATAAATTCTTTGCTGCATGTTATTTTAATAAGATGTATTATTATACTGTTTTGAAAAAATAAGTCCACCTGAGTTTCTTACTGGTTCTTCTCAGGAACGGTGTAGGGTTTGAACCAGTAGTAGAATTTTTTCTCTCTCTTGATAATGTTAGACGATTTGAAAATGCTTATTAATTAGCTTACTTGAATAAAGAATAGTTTGACTTCGACTTTGAAGAATGGAAAGATAATTTCGGAGGCAACATGTCCGCACAGATGACGCTTTAAAGCACCCCTTGTTTGCAACAAGCAAGCTCTGAGGGAATAGGGATTATGACTGTAGTTCAATTTATTCATATTATTATGCGCGATGTAATACACGAAGAAATTATTACTAATATGTAGAATGCAGTAACTTTTAAACAGAAGTTAACAAATTTGAGAAAACTTAAAAGAGTAGGTATTTTGTTAATTTAATATGAAACTTCGTTTTGACAGTTCGAACAAAGATGTTGTTTAGACTTGCCATTCAACATCACTATTGTATGAAGCCTATGTTCAGCAGTAGACTTTCGACTGAAATAATGATAACGAGAACTTTATACTTGTAAATACTGTTATGGAGGAAGAGAGGGGAGGTTTTTGCCCTGCAGTGGGACATGAAACAATAAAAAAATGCTGTGATAGATACCTAAAGTTGAAATCGCTCTCGCTTTCGCTTATGACTCAGACCTCAAGACCTTTGTTTGCGGATCCTGAGTACTATTCGGGTGTAAAGTTACATTTTAATCACCTCCCACTGTGACGTCATATTTCATCGCATTTTCGAAAGTGATTTGACGGGTAGTTCTTCATTTTGATTGATTGATGAAAGACTTGAGAAAATATTTTAGAGGTGAATCGAAGACGAAATTTCTCGTCGCTTTTTGTTTACGAGAAATCTTGAGGAAGCTTCGAGAGATAACGCTCCCGATTTTTCTTTTAATCAACGTTTATGAACGTTCGTAATTCAAAATAAATACATGTATTAAATTAGCGTGTTTCTAAGATCTTGAAAAGCAAAAATTGCTTTGATAAACTTTGAAATGCCGTGTACAAAGGTTGGCCAAAATTAAATGCATTCATGTTGCCAATCAATGATTGCTTTGTCACGTCAAATATTTAGCTCCCTGGAGGATTTAATTGGAAATTAGTTCAAGTTTCAGAAGAAGTGGTAGTAGTTATGTACTAAATAATGATTAGTCGCAGTAGTGCTATTTTATGTAATTTCAAATTTTTATCAAAGTTCTGACACCTCCGAAATCCTAGGCTACCAAGTATGAAGATATAAATTGTTTCGATAATTCCTGCTGTTCACTAGTACACTGTGAACACTATTAATTAGTCCATCCTCGCATGTTTTCAATTCATTAGCTGACATAAGCAAAAACGTTTAGCATGTTCGAAACATTCGGGTTTAGCAAACAATAAAACAGGAAGGAGTGAGAGCATAGTCTACATTGCCTTAGGTTGTGATAGACCCGGACGACAAGCACGTTACTTATGTGAAAGGCAGAGTACCTGCCTAATTGATTACCCCAGGGAAAATAAAATAGTAAATTTAACATTTGAGAAAATATAAAACCGAATATTTAAATAAGTACCTAAAATTCTTGAATATTCGCAAACCCTACGTGAGACTAGGTCGATTTGTGCACAATTTGTTCCATAACATTTTATTATTATTTTATGTATTCCATACAATCGAATTGCCCTAATTGTTCCAGGTATACTCGTGACCTAGAACTCCTACAATATTACTTATAATGGCCCCGTGAAAAGGCCCCAGAGAGTCGACATACAAAGTTACCCACTTAGCCTAACTAACTAACAATTACTGAACTTTCATAATACTGTTTGTTTCTGTTTACCGTACTACAGCAGCTTTGAAAGGATTTTCGTTTTAGTAAATAGTATACCTGTGTGGTAAAGGCAGTAATGATACATTTGTCACCACCCCAACTCCTCCTGCGGGTGTTATAAAAGTCAAGTCAACTAAGGGATTGAAGTGTCACTGGCCATTATTTGATAAAAGATTGATTGGGCAGCAGCGTCATCATAGTGTACACCAGAGTTGGGCAAAAAGTAATATGATTACTTCTGTAAATTACATTTGTATGTGTACAAAAATAATCGAAAGGAGTAATCATATTACTTTTTGCCCAACACTGGTGTACACATTACTGCGATCGCCAATCCGCTTGCCAAGCGTGACAATTATGGGCATTTACCTCCTAATGCGTCTATATGAATAGTTAATAGAAGAGGTCTACGTTCAGCAGTGGACTATCATAGGCTGATGATGAATTCGTCCATACGTATAGACTGAGGAGAGGCCGTTGTCCAGCTGTGGACGGATATCTTAGGATGATGATGTGATGTGTGTGATAGAAAATAGTATGCAGTGTATTTCAGCTGTCATTGAAACCGTCAGACACTCCATCGATGAAAGCCACACTGAGCAACTTTTACTATGAGCCGACTCCAAAATTGTCAAAAAACTCTCCCATACCAAACTTCTACATCATGCTACTGAAATGTTTGAGTAGTTTTTGACGTACTACGTCCAGGTCTATTAAACTAATTTGTATTATAGAAGCATTTTAAAAATCGATCAAGTACGAATCGGATTTGCGCATGAAGGGTTCCGTATTCATTAATCTCGATGGTTTGGTACTTTCAATTAAGGTCCGGTCATTATAGTGACGGAAAATTTCTCAAAATTGGCAGATTTCGGAGTTAGGAGTAGGACCTTAGGACTACCGGGGGATGGGCAGCAGGGATCCCTGTATTTGTTAACCTTAACCTATAATAATAGCCTTGAGACGGCGACGGTCTAGACCTGGCATTAAATATTAAGCACCTACTCGTATTTTGCTCTCCGAACCGTAATAATTATCTGATCAAAAGTAAAGCTTCCTTTTTACATTATAAATACCTCCTTCGTCTTTATTCAAGTAAAGATAGGTAGGTAGGTATTTTTTCGTGATTCACATTTTTTTTTTTCAGATATTACTTATACATTATAAATTAACTTACAATGTCGAAGTAAACAACTAGATATTGAAGTAAAGAACTAGAACTAGACTAGAACTTAACTTAAAAAAGAAAAAACAAAATTATATATCTATGTACTTAAAAATATTATAGCAAAAATACCCGCCGTCAATATCCGCTCTTTAGCGCTTCCGATGGAGCTGCCCATAGCACTCACGGCATTGCCGCGTTGGATAGCTATGGCCAACCTCTACCTTACTTAAAAGAGTACCTAGGTCATTTGGCAGTACTCAAACGTGACGTCACTTTTGAGTATTTCATATAAAATTCCATAGTAGGTAGTAATCGTTTTGACAGACAAAAAAGATACTGATTTGACTTACCAGTCATCATGCCTATTAAATTAACAACAAAATTTAACGAAACGATTATCTTACACGATTCGTAGGATCAGATACCTATTATAGCCGGATTCATTATTCGCCCGTATAAAATACACACGCTGTATATGATCTTGAATTATGGCATCTTAAAATTCAACTCGGAATGCGTCTGAAAATGCCTAATTTTTAAAACGCAATAAATACAAGGGCCTCGCCAAAGAGTACGATTTTGTACCGTTTGGCGTGGAAACTATAGGTTCATGGGGCCCCAGCGCACGCAAATTGTTTGCTGGGATCGCGAAACGTCTGGTTGACGCAACTAAAGACCGAAGAGCTGGCGACTTCCTCGCACAACGCATCAGTAATTGCGATACAGCAAGGAAATGCCGCAAGCATCCTCGGTACAATGCCACAAGGGCCAATCTTAGATATAGGTTAGGTTAAGTAGATTAGTTAGATTTAATTTATGTACATAAATTGTAATTATACCTATATATTAATCACGGAACTGTACTTAATTTCGCTTTATGTGCTCTCTTAACAGACCGGCTATCTTTCGGATTTATAATATTAGTAGGAATGACGTAGGAACCTTGTTTTGCCTTTATGTAATATTATTTGATCTGCAATTGAAATGTTTTGTTACTTTGATGTTTAATCCCGGTTCTGTAATTCCAATTTGTTCGTACAACCAATTTGGAAAACAAAATAAGTTGAAACCAATTCCGATGAGTTATTCAAACTTTATTACAAAAGCGTTTTAAAAATCGGTCAAGTGCGAGTCGGGCTTATCGTATCTATTAAAATTAAATAAATATCAAGGGTCATTCTTACACAAATCAATGTAAATATACCAAGTGTTGCGTAATGGAAACTTCTAGATCGAATCAACTCGTGGTGCATCCACGAAAAAGTCAAGTTATCGGGAACGTGACGGCTATGACAGCTAACATAAAATTAAAATGGAAAGTGCAAGAATTCCCCATAAATACCGTAAACTGGGGTTACTTTGAACTTTGGGGTTACATTGATAAAAACTTCTTTTAATTTTTAATCGCGAATATCTTCCGTTACCAAACGCATCTGCATATTTTTTTTTTTAATCTGGCAAGAACGATAGTTATCCTTATTAATTGCTTAGACACTTTAAATGAGTACGGTCGTTAGAATAGCGTATCACGTGTTTATATTTATGTACACTTTTTGCTATTTTTCGTGTATAAAATTACTTCTAAACTAACAATAAGGGTAGTGAGGTAAACGGTTCTTAATCCCAATTAATTTGCCACAAATGTGTTTAGGTATACAAATATATTGTTTTTGGGATCTTCAATTCAAACTAAGTACTTATAACAATTGTTTTTATTCAATGGGGTGTCTTTGATAACCTACATGGGGTCACATTGATCAGAATGTTACGTATAGTTGGTTATGGTATGTCTATCCATTTGACTGTTTATTTTGTAAGGAGATTGTTCTCTCTTCAATGTTTGATTTTTTTTAAATAAAGTTGAATACTGAAGTTTTATTCATAATATATCGGGGTTACTTTGATCACAAATATTTGATCAAAATAACCCCAAAACGACGTAAATTGTTGTAACTTTTGATATTGCGAACGGATTTATTTATTTTCTTAGGAGAAATTACTCCTGTAAGAATTTACATTCAATTACCCTAAAAAAAACATAAGGTATCAAAATAACCCCAATGTCAGTTTGACTTTGATCACAACGTTTTATTTTTCTATCTTCATACATTTTTAAAGTATCGTTTCTAATTTTTTTACCGAGAAAGATAGCAAAAAGTTGATGTTACTATTTTATTTCTGGATTTTTTTACGCCTAATTTTAGAAGATATTTAAGTTAAAACTTTAAAATTGATCAATGTAACCCCAGTTTACGGTACAAACACCCAGTTATGAAATTATGATACACCAAAAATTGTATTCGTAACTTTCTTAGGTGTACGCGGGTGTACGCGAAGAACGGCGTTACGTACCCGACATTCTCGTGGAACGCGACGTGATTCTGATTAAAATATGCCCAAGTCCAAATCTGGAAGAATCAGGTCTTCGGAGTTTTTTTTAATCACACAAATATTTATTTTATTCTGATGCCTGTTTGTTTTGATATTAGAATTTCTCTGAGAAATGTAAGCTCACGATATCACGATTCATAAGATACAGCCTAATGACAGCGAGACGGACGAAATTACGAATAGAAAATCAACCTATTTTTATCTTTTTAGTCAACAATATTCCACGGAATCCTAAAAAATTATGAAGGCAGGAATTTCCTTGCAAATTTCGTCAGTGTCTTTTTTTATGTAGCTTGCGAATCTAATCATGTTTCAATATTTAGGCGGATATTTCGTTGAACTTTTTAAGTGTAGGTAAATATTAAAAAGACCTCTTGCTCCAACTTGTGGATTCATTCGCCACCGGTCGCCTTTACCACCTGTACCAATGTCGTGGCCAGGCCATAAGACGAAACTGTGATTGAAATGCACAAGATCATGTGTACTTCTCGTATTTGGTAACATCTTTGAGCGTTTCAACCGCCGTGACTTGGGTGCCAACATTACGACGGCTGATCAGAAAGTTTTTAGTTGCTCCGGTTCTATTCATGCGATTTCAATAAAACTTACACCATTTAGAGGGATATTTCTATGACGCTTTAGGCGGGGTAAACATGTTTTAATAAAGTTTTAAGATATTTTAGGATTAGTAAGCTGAAGTGGCAATGGGCGGGCCACATTGCACGCAGAGCGGTCGATGGGGTCGAAAAGTGCTCGAGTGGAGACCACGGCTAGGCAAACGCAGCGTAGGACGTCCACCCACATGGTGGACAGACGACCTTATGAAGGTCGCCGGGACACGCTGAATGCAGGTCGCATCTAACCGGTACATGTGGAGGTCCAGAGAGGAGGAATATGTTCAGCACTGGACGTCTTATAGCTGAGATGACGATGATGATGAAGATAATTTTATTATTATGTTTTACTTAGACGTGTCGAGCCTAACTCCAATGACCCTCGTATTACCTGGATAGTTGTCAACTACGTCTACCAGTTCTTGCATCTCTCACGGGATTCGTATGATAAGGCTGTCACCCAAGTCACGGCGGTTGAAACGCTCGGAGAAATGCCCATTTGATACGATACGCACACATCAGCAATAGGTAATTGTCGTGACTATGTCTGATATCCAGTTTTCCCATTCGCAACGAAAATAAGCCCTAGAAAATTAAAAAAAACATGTGTCCATTTTTAGGTTACTTGTGGGGCATTCAATTGTTAGTAAAGTTGTTTATAGAGTTGGAAAAACCTATTTCGGTTCCTTTAGCACCATTTGGTAGCCAGATTTGGTAGCTGGCTGGGGAATAACTTTCCCATGTCGTAGCCGGATTTGGTACTACGTGGTTACAAATCTGTAAAGTTCCGATTTAAAGCCAGTTACTTACTGGGATTTTATTCCCATTTCGAAGCTGGTTACGAAACTTTAGCTACAAAACGGTACCTACTAAAGGTTTCTGTTCACGACTTATGTTTCATTCTGTAGTGTTATGCCGTCAATCACTTTTTAGTTTTGCGTGTACATCAGCTCTTTTCATCTTTTTATAGGTAGCTTGAGAGAGTAATAAAGAAAATACTTAACGTAAATAATTTACGATACCAATAGGTGCTTAACTTCGGTTCGTTTTATGTGTTTGCTAATTTATTTGACAACAGTACATTAATGACTGTTTTACGTCGCTCGGGCGGAAAATTAAGTAATTGCTATTAGGAGTTAATTTTTAGGGTACTGTATCCAAATGATAAAAACGGGACCCTATTAAGACATTACTGTTTGTCTGTCTGTGTGTGTGGCCCCAGACAGAATGTCATGACTCATGAATTGTGACAGCTAGGCATTTTTTTTGTCAGATGATGTAGGTTTGGTACGTCTGTTGCTGCTACCCGTGAAAATGCACAGAATATTCTATTCGGTTTTTTGTTTTCAGAACTGCACGATTTATGTATATAATAAATTAAATCTAACTAAATAGTACGGTCAAATCGTACATTAAACTCGCAAAACATGTAGTAAAGCTGCATTTTTGGTATGTTATTTAGACACCATAGGGCAGTATAAAACCACATTTTGCAAGCAAAAAAAAGTTGTGCTAGCTGCGTTATACGTGAAAAACTGTGAAATTTACTGTCTATTTTTAGTTTCTGATTTTTATAAATAAAGCCTTACGTTTTTTGACAATATGTATCAGGTAACGTTTAAAGATGAATGAATTTGTAACAAGATGAGATAACATGCATTACCGTAGGTCTTATAGTTTCAGAGATTCAAGACTTCAAATAGTACCCTGTTTTGTAAACTAGATAAAATGTTGAGTTTTGCTAACGTTTTTGGTTTAATATCGCCTTACCTAATTATGCTACGAAAAACATGAAATAATTATCTTATAGCGCAATTAATATTCTTTCATTTAAGGGTAAAATCAGGTCCGTAAACTTTGTAATTGAAACTAAAAACGCGAAATTCAAAAAGCAGGAGGTCCGCTATCTAAGTTTTTCATACAAATGGCAAGTCGTGTTGCAAAGCTGCAATTTTTGTATATTATATAGGCTCTCTAGGGATATATGAAAATGCATATTACAAGAAAACAAAAAAAAGGATTTAGGTATAGAACGTAAATAACTGAAAAAAAATTGGACTTGTTTTAGTTTTTGACGTTTAACTAAAAAACTATAACTTTTTGATACTAATTGCTATAAAACTATGAAAGAATATTAAATTTGAACGGATTTGAGCTACCTTGCATTACCCTAAATTATATAGATTTAGAGATACGACATTTCAAAATGTGCCCTTCATTAAGTTAAGAAAATAAATGCATGTTTTGAAGCCTCGTACACCCCCAACTATAAGACTTACAGTAATTGTTATCGGCTCAATTTGTTCCAAATTTAATGTAGTTATTATCTACAATTACTTTTTTTTCTTAGCGCGAACGTTTTGTCAATATTTTGTGAATAGCTTTAACGTAACCTAAAATTTGTTTATGTTTTGATAAAAGGGCACTTTATGAAATGTCGTATCTCAAAATATATATAACTTACGGTGATGCAACTTAGCTCAAATCCTTTCAAATTTAATGTTCTTTCTTAGTTTTATAGCAATCAGCATCAAAAAGATAATAGATTTTAAGTTAAACGTCAAAAACTAAAAAAAGTGCGAATTCTTTTCCGTTTTTTACGTCCTATGCCCAAATTATTTTTTTGTTTTTCTTTTAATATGCATTTTCGTATATACCTATAAGGCCTTTATAATATACCAAAATTACAGCTTTGCAACTCGACTTGCGATTTGTATGAAAAACTTAGATAGCGGGCCTCCTGCCTTTGGAATTTCGGGTTTATACTTTCAACTACAAAGTTCACTGACCTAATTTTACCCTTAAATTAAAGAATATTAAGTGCGCTATAAGGTCATTATTGCATGTTTTTCGTAGCATAATTAGGTGAGGCGATATTACGTCGAAAACGTTAGCAAAACACAAAATTTTATCTAGTTTATAAAAAGGGGTACTTTTTAAAGTCTCGAATCTCTGAAACTATAAGACCTACGGTAATGCATGTTAGCTCAACTTGTTGGAAATTTATTAGTCTTTAAACGTTTACTTACATATGATATCAAAAAACGTAATGTTTTTTTAATAAAAATCAGAAACTAAAAAATGGCCCTAAATTTCGCAGTTTTTCACGTACTACCCAGCTAGCACAACTTGTTTTTGCTTGCAAAATATGGTTTTATACTGTCCTATGGTGTCTAAACAACATACCAAAAATGCAGCGATACTACTTGATTTGCGAGTTTAGGGTAAAATTATGTACGATTTGACCGTACTAAAACTAACTAATCTAAATTATAGGATCTAAAACTGGCCCTTGTGGCATTGTACCGAGGATGCTGGCGGCATTTCCTCGCTGTATCGCAATACTGATGAGTTGTACGAGGAAATCGCCAGCTTTTCGGTTTTTAGTCACGTCATGACACAAAAATCACGGTACCTACATTATATTTTTAGCCTAGAATTGTATATTTTTTGTTTTAACTTTTTGATTTACGATTCGTAGATATATGAAAAAATATTTATAAATAAACACAGACACTTGAAAACAGACCTTCAATACCGTTTGGTAGCCATAGTTACTAATAGATTACGATATGGGAATAAAATCCCAATAGGTACCCGACTTTAAACTGGGATTTAACATCACTGATTTGTAACCAGGTTTGTACCAAATAGAATAGATGGCTACCAGGTAGGAAACCATATTTCCCTTTTGGCAACCAGCTACCAAATCTGGCTAACAAACGGTATTAAAGGAAAACAGAACTAATAGGCACTGGTCTCACCGCGAGCTACTAAACTATGAACTATCGGCCATAAACACGAACAAAAGATATGCACTTCCGTGTAAATAAAAGAGACACGGCGATACTCGCCCGGCGGTGATAGCTGATAGCTGGGCGAGTAACGCCGCGTCTCTTTTATTTACATGTAGTAGTTTAGTAGCTCGCGGTGAGACCAGTGCCATACTGTAGTAAAAAATACTAGAATATAATATACGAAGGTAACCAAGGTATGAGGCGCTTTCGTACAATTTTATTATTTCAGAAAAAGCAATGTGACGTTATTACCCTACTTTATATTAGCTCCAAGCCAAATAAACTAGCCATCGATGAAAATTGATTTCATTTTAAAATTGCTAGTAGTTTTTTTTTTTCTATGAGACACAGAGTACGAATCCTACCCACTTTCCCTTGCCTCCTGTGTCGAGTAGCAGACTGAATTTGGCTGATGATATATTAAGGTGCATTCAGACCAAACGAGCATTCGCTATTCTATCCCCCCACTCTACGAAATTCGATCGTTACACAAAACGTGATTCGTTGATTTCGTAGAGTGGGGGATAGAATAGCAAATACTCGTTTGGTCTTAATGCACCTTAATTTGATTTGTGGTTTTTAGTAGTCACACCTCTATAAGGTATAGGTAACAGTGTCTATGATTACACAATATGTACCGAAATCTATTAACAAATGAGCTTGCAAGCAACAATACATCAGTAATATTACATTTGCATAATTTAATCGAACCTGCGGATTAATTTGCGCATCCAATTGCAAATTACGAACTAGGTACAAACGTATATATTACGTAATTTATATCAAATCTGTAACTAACCCCTATGGAATTACTGATTCTGAAATAAAATAATAGTACATTACGACACAAGTGCGAAAAACAGGAAATCCGAAACGAGTGGCGATGTTTTAATACACGACCCAAGGGAGTCGAAGCCAGCAGACGAGCAAGATTCTAAGCCCTTTTTGTACAATCTGCTATTAAATCGTCTTTAAACAGCCATTTAACCTCGTCATAAAAAATCAATCTCCATTATTCTCTGAGGTGCTATCCTTCACGGCTATAGCTATATTGTCTATTTACAGCTTTCCATAAAGTTCTTATTTCTTCAGCAACGTCATATTCATTTCTATGTATACATCATCAGCCTATGACAGTCCACTCAGGCCTCTCCTATTATCTATGCGTATAGACGCATTAGGAGGTAAATGCCCATAATCGCCACGCTGGGCAAGCGGATTGGCGATCGCAGTAATGTGTCTACTATGATGACGCTGCCCTCATCAATCTTTTATCAAATAATAGTCAGTGACACTTCAATCCCTTAGTCGACTCTTACGACACCTGCAGGAGGAGTTGTGGTGACAAATGTATTCTTACTGCCGTCACCACACGGCCTGTTCTGTTTCTATCTATATTGATTTATATTTTAAATAAATAAATATAATTCCTGTGTTTAAAAGGGTCAATTGCAAAAAAAAACTTTGATGTAAGCAAAATTTAATGTCATATTTTTACACGGCTATATTTTGTAGTACAATGGAAATTATCGTAACTTTACGACCAAAACCGGCCAAGAGCATGTCGGGCCATGATCAGTGTAGGGTTACATAGTTAGTAAACTTATTAAATACCGGCTGGACCGATTAAGTTCGAAATAGTATTATTTGTTGTAATAGTACATTTCCTAACTAGTGCGGGAAAACTTTTTTTCGACGAGGGTGGAAGTTGGAGCCCGAGTGAAACAAGGGCGACAATCACCCGATTTAAAAAAGTTTTTTTCCTAACTAGTGCGCAAAAACGAACTTTGCGCACGCTTCGCGCGCAGTAGGTATGTTCTCCTTTTGACGCACTTGTTATGAAAAAAATCGTCCCTTACACGTGCAAAAACTTTTTTTAACTCGGGTGATTGTCGCCCTCGTTTCACTCGAGCTCCAACTTTCACCCTCACCGAAAAAAAGTTTTCTCGCAGTAGTTAGGAAATGTACTATTGCACGTGTAAGGGACGTTTTTTTCATAACAAGTGCGTCAATAAGAGAAATTACCCCGCGCGAAGCGTGCGGAAAGTTCGTTTTTTTCGCACTAGTTAGGAAAAGTATTTTATAAGCCGACTATTTAGGATATTTTTTGACACATGCATCAATAGTTAGAGGAGGAGGTATATAAACTACCTATAGTACGTAAATTTTTTGCACATGTCTGAATAATTTAGTTTGTAATTTCTCTATAAATTATCCACCATAGTTTTTAAAACTATGTAGCACTTACAATATTTTATTTAAAACAAAACCAGTATACAGTGTGTAAGTCTAATACGGGCGATCAATTAAACCAGGCATGGGATTCATTGGTGTAATCATGGATTACAAGGTTTTTTTAAAGTTACTCTTCATTATGACCCCACAGATTTTTTTTAAGATTATCGGAGCAGCAATGTAGGTACGAACATTGTCATTGTTGATATGGCAGTTATGTCATCTGCTTTTGAAATTAGCTGTCATCGAGTGTATAACTCGCGTATGTTGCTCTACATTGCGCGCCGAATTATTTTGTATGGAAAAATTTGTTGCTCTAATTTTAAGTAAAAGTTATTTGAATGTACTTATTATGTCGTAAACTAACACCCGTTAAGAGCTTCGCCCGTATTAGACTTACACGCTGTATTTACCGTCCGAAAAGGGTTTCTGCACGTGGCGTGAAAGATATAAGTTTTCGGTTAGTGAAATATTCATGAGTTTTTGCGGACAGATGGACAAGGGGTAGTTTTGCGAGCTGTGATCTTATAATACGAACTAGTCACCGTAATAATATTCGATTATTGAAATGGCATGAAGTATAAAGAAAGTTTATAATATCTTCATCAAAAACTGGTACTTACATCTGTGCGGCCGTTATATAACATGAGGCAATTTTACACAAAATGAATTTAGCCCCACGGTAAACTCAAAAAATGCTTGTATTTGAGATTTTAAAAAAAAATCTGAAGACCCGACTCTTCTAGATCTAATCTATAGAGTTTTTGGTAGAAAATATTATTAAAATGTGACTTTACATAATATAAACAATTAATAAAATAATTAGTCCTAGTAGGTATTTTAATGTGTAAGTAAGTATTTACGCTGAAATAACAACATAAAGATACATTATCAAAGACTGTCACGATTGTCTGAATTTAAGCGACTCAGCTTTTCGTAAACGTCTGTCAAATATTACTACCCGTTCTTATCGTAGATCCCTGTCATTTTGACATTAACAAGGGATAAATAACTATAACATTTTGATAGACCGAACATTTTGGTAGAACAGTTACTTATAGTGAACAATCTTTTAACGTATTTTCATGAAATACGTTGTCTATCTTTCTATCTCGATTAGCTTGAGGGCAATACTGACGTTCAGTGTAAGAACAATACGAATTCGAACGCTTACGAGTACATGAAAAGCCAAAGGGAAAGGATTATTTTCTGCCCTCCAGCCGGCAAACAGCAAATTGCCGGCCGTTGCGCTAAACTAAAGGTGCATGCAGACCAAAAGATCATTCGCTGTTCTATCCCCCTACTCTACGAACTTCGATCGTGATTCGTTGATTTCGTAGAGTGGGGGATAGAATGCTCTTTTGGTCTGCATGCACTTTAAATGGATAGCAAACCTACAAATAGAGCAATATTCGGATCAATGGCCACATGAGGGAATACACGCAGCTGTCACCGGAAGTGAGATTACGCCACGGCGGCGGAAGTGCCGAGACTGCCTCTTGTTGGCACACTTGCGGACAAATTTACCTGTACATTCCTTTAATATTAATAAATATGTAAAGTAATAGAATAGAATACTCTTTATTTTTGACAGTCACCGTAGCTTAGTTGGTAGTGACCCTGTCTACGAAGTTGGAGGTTCCGGGTTCGAGTCCCGACGAGGGCATTATTTGTGTATTTATTTATCACAAATATTTGTTCCTTGGTCATGTCATGGCTGTCTATGTATTTAAGTATCTACATGTATCTATCTGTTATATAATTATATCGTCGTCTGGTACCCACATCACAAGCCTTAATTGAGCTTACCGTGGGGCTAGGTCGATTTGTGTTAGATGTCCCAAGATTTATTTGTTTATTTATTTATTGCACACCCTAACACTTTGTCTTACAGCAACCTAACACGGCAAAAAACAGCATGGAGAAACAGCCGAGAAAAACGTCTAAAATACGACCGAACCACAGTAGACCTAAGAGCCTCATTTACTCTTTTAGTAATATCTTGTGATGGAGCATTAGTAACTGAATATCATGAAAAAACGGCATCCAAATTATCTTCCAAATGGAATAAACCATACTCAAAAATAATCTTCTGGTGTTAAAAGTAAAAGTTCAAATATCAGTGACTCGAGTAGTGTCCATAAGATAAGTAGGGACCAGAAGACACATCAAGGCAATCGAATGTGAAGATGGAGCAGGAGTTCTCTTTGTTTTCAAATTTCTTTAAATTATTCTAAATATGGATGCGGGTGGCGCAGGACCGGTCATTGTGGCAATCTTTGGGGGAGGCCTATGTTCAGCAGTGGACGTCTTTCGGCTGATATGATGATGATGATGATGATGATGATTCTAAATATTCCTTCAGTAAAGTTAAAAACTAAAGTTCAGATATTTTTGGGCATTGTAGCGGTCTCGATGTACGGTCGAGGAAATTGAATGTTTAGCAGTTTATGGCTCATTTTACATTGGACGTGCTTAGTACATATAACACAACCAAATTAACATGAACCGCACTTGAGTTCAGTCAAAGTGATAGCATGAGAAATGAAGTTGAGCTTATTAAAATTTGAATTGAATACTGTCGTCTTATCTCAGTGAGATTTTAGTGTAAAATGTATGTGTATCTATTTTAATGGTCCCCAGTGTAGTAATGATGGCCGCGCGGCTGTTTGAGTTGTCAGGTTTGTTGGATATTTGATATCGACACCGTACGTATTATGTTTATATCATCAATCCTCGGTCCGCTGTTGGTTGTAGGCCTCTCCTATTAACTTATGCATATGGTCGCATTGGAAGGTAAATGCCCATGATCGCCACGCTGGGTAGGCGATTGGCGATTGCAGTAGTGTATCTACTATGATCATGCTGCTGCTTATCATGAATACACGGTGTTTTTATTGATTTCCGTTAATTTGGACAGGTTACTTGGGACATTAATAGAAGTTGCCTGGTATATCACTTTTGTTAATTTCATTTTTCATTTTCATACATAATAATTCTAATAGCAAGTGTGATTGAACCTTACTACACGCCTACAGGCGTAATCTCATTGTTTCATCTATTGTGTCAGGAGAAGTGTCCGCGAAAGGTGTCAAGAATAAGATCTCAGGTGATTGACGGCACACGTCAACATAAGTAACATTAGGATATAATAAAGGTTGCAATACACTTGTCCAGTCATTGAACTTATTTATTTAATAACTCAATAACAGTAAGAGTTAAGACACTACTTTCTTAGAGAAATTGATTATTTTTGACCTAAATAAGCTTCTCTTTAATTTAACGGAAATCAATAAAAACACGTTGTATATTGATTTAAACTTTCATTATTTTCACTCATATTTTAACGAGAACTGACGTTTCGGGCGTGACGTCACACCCGTGATCGCAAGCAGACTCAAGTCTGCGAAATATGCCTATCATGAATCTTCTATAAACTAATGGTCGATGACACTTATTTCTTAGACGACTCTTACGACACCCAAGGAAAGAGTTGGTCTGGTAACAAAATGTATTCTTACGGCCGTCACCACGCGATAAGAACTTAGCACAAGTAAAATTCAAAGGCTAAGCGCCTTTATTTGGAATAGCATTTTCCTCAGAAATTCGACCCTGTCACTGAATGGTCGAGTAGTTTCAGGAATCAGCCGCGAATGTCGAGTAAGCAGTTTTAAAATATATGACATTTCCATTTAGAATTCACCTCAAGTAATTCATGTAGGTAGTTAAAACTGTATGATATGATGATAAGTATAATAAATTATTTTAGTACAGATGTTGTAATGTACTATTTTAGCTCGCCTCTGTGCTATCCCCAAGCAAATGCACATTCGCATTAATGTTCCTTTGCCAAACAGAATTTCTAGTTTAGTAGTTCTAGTTTGATAATTTCATCGTAAATCAAGAACCTCATTAGTACAAGTCCACGCTTAGAACGTAGTACACAATACCAACGTTTCTACAAATGTGTTGAAGGTATTTCAAATAGACTAATGCCGATTTAGTTCGATCGATGAAGTTAACGGCGCAATCCAAACCTAGTTGCAATTTAAGCTCTAAGCGTGAGAGTTTTACAGAGCAACTAAATTCGGGGACATTATTTATTTCAAAGACAATTGTTTTATCTCGCAATGTGTAAAAACGATACTCGTACCTATTTCCTCTTTCATATTCCTTTCCCTACGATAAAACCTTAAGAGACTAGCTGTTAAATATTAACAACAAAAAAGGTGTTATTTATTTTGAGCAACGTGTCCCTGGTAGTTTAGCCGGATCACCTTGGATTTTGGCCTTTTTCGTACTAAAAGCATGAAGCATTGGATGGCCGAGAACTAAATTAGTCTGGCCGAAAATGGTCTAAACTACACTACGAGACTTTTAAGTTGTGAATAAAAATAAGGTGTCATTTTGGATTTCAGAGTTATTCACGATAGCGACCCGCCCCGGACGGTACTATACCTACGGATACTATACCTACATAAAAACCTTCCTCTTAAATTACTCTGCTTACAAAAAAAATCTCATCAAAATTCGTTGCGTAGTTTTAAAGATTTAAGCGTACAAAGAGACATAGGGACAGAAAAAATGACTTTATTTTATACTATGTAGTGATAAGTAACTCAGGGTGGGTACGTATTTATTTGTTTTATTTATTTAATCGTTATTGCACAAAATAAAAATGCCAGCCAATCGGGCAAGACAGAGAAACTGTGAGCGGTGCAAGAGAATCTAATAAAAAAATAATAACATGATACAATACTGTATAGCCACAATAAAAGAAATGCAGGCCAATGATGATGATGACAACACATAGTACGTTTACCCGAAACCACATCCTTCCATCTTGTTTATTCGTGTAATGAACAGTTTCATCTGAAGTTAACAACAAGCTTAAGATAAAACTTCCTAGGGCAGATCCCACTTCGAACTTTACTAAGTTCTTACTGATTCGATATTAATATTACTCGTATACAAAAATAAAGTAATTTTTATAAATCAACTTTACATTTTATTTATTATATTATTTATTTTCAAAACTACAATTTATGTACATAGATTAAATCTAACTAATCTACTTAACCTAACCTATATCTAAGATGGGCCCTTGTGGCATTGTACCGAGGATGCTGGCGGCATTTCCTCGCTGTATCGCAATACTGATGCGTTGTGCGAGGAAGTCGCCAGCTCTTCAGTCTTTAGTTACGTCAACCAGATGTTTCGCGATCTCAGCAAACAATTTGCGTGCGCTAGAGTTGGGTTGTGTGTGGCTGATTTAAATTTATCTATCGACAATTGTAATGTTTTTTTTATTTAATGGTAAGTTCAGGGAAATTTTAATACAACCTGATTTAAAAAATATTCTACGTCTCTATGAATATTTTCAAAAAATATTTGAAATTTGCATGTTTGCACTATTTTCATTAAAAAAACACCTGACCCGTATTTAGTGACTGAGAGTGTATTAATCATCACATCACTTCATCAGTCTATTTTAGTTCACTGCTGGACGTAGGCCTCTCCTAATAACGATATTTATAGACGCATTTGGAGGTAAATGCTCATAACCGCCAAGCTGGGCAAGCGGATTGGCGATCGCAGCAATGTGTCCCACTATGATGACGCTGCTGCCCATCATCAATCTTTTATAAAATAATGGTCAGTGACACTTCAATCCCTTAGTCGACTCTTACGACACCCGGAGGAGTTGGGGTGGTGATAAATGTATTCTTACTACGTTCCTTACTTCGTTTTAATATCAAATCAAAATAAAAATACTTCAGTTCAAGATTCGTGATATCTGCGGTAAAGACCTCCAAGTAGCAACTTCCAGTGCCATTCGAGGAATCAAATGGCCCGACCGTGCCCAAGTTCGCCATCGACAGATTCCAAGTTACGGTCAAGTTGGAACTTAGCTTAGTTTAACATTCGTGACAATTGCTTTGAGGTATCTAAGTTCAAAACAGTTCAATTTGAAATCTCCCGAAGTAACTCAATGATATTAGCTACGAACAAATAAAACATGGAAGCCGCACGCCATCCTAAATTGCCTTTCAAAAACGGTCCTGAATTTTAGTTGACAAATGTCACCCCTCATGCAATGCATCATGGTAATGAATTTCAATGTCAACCTAAGTATAAAAACTTAAACCGCCATTTAAAAATAATTGTGATTGGTCCATCAAAGTTTAGATTGGCAATATTTTATAAACATTTGTCAAAGTTGTTGCGCCGATATATGCGCGGTGTTAAGAAAAGCGCTATGTCCTGCCCGTCTTGACACAATTGAACAATTGTTTTTGGGGGCTTTTTTGAGCTGGCGTGAGACGTCCATGTTATATATGGTCGCAGGCCGTGGCAAATGCTAGGAAGAAAATGTTCGTTCAAAATAATTATATCCCTCATTATGGAGATCGGTATTTTAAACTTCGAGCACACTCTAAGGAATTAAGTACTAGCACACAAACTCGGTGTGGCGAGGCCAGATGTTCACGGCTTCTAGTTTCCGATACTTTGTAAGGCTAACTGCACATGAGCGTCTGATCTCAGCAAAGCAAACTTTGGCCGTGTGGGTTACCACTACGATCAGACGCCCCAACTCTTCATCCAAGTGTTACTGACCATTCTTTGACAGACGATTGATGATTGGTAGCAGCGTCATCATAGTGGACACATTACTACGATCACCAATCCACTTGCCCAGCGTGGCGATTATGGACATTTGCGTCTAAACGCATAGTCAATAGGAGAGGCCTACGTTCAGCAGTGGACTGAGATATGATGTCATGTGATGCGACCTTTCTATAACTAAATCGTGCAAACTGATTGATTAAAATCTTAACAAAAGCACTGCTATACGCGTCGGTCTTTGGCCGAGGGTGCTCCGGACGGGGACCCTCTTAATGGGTAATGTACGTTATATTAGGAGTTGTTTCGCGATTTTTGATTAAAGAGGTAACTTATATGTTCAATTTTAGTTAGTTAAAATGATACCAAAGCGACATGTAAGTTGTATACATACGAGTATATTGTCTGTGTTGGAAAATGAGTAGTCTAACCTGGCATGAAATAAGTTCACGTAATATCAATGAAATAAATTAGGTGGTATGGAAATTTATAATGAAAAATTAAACACTGACTAAATAATAACATATGATTCAAGACAATTTGTTTTAATACCTAAAATGTTCAAGTTTAAAGTCGTAACAAAAGTGTGGGGTGCCGCTACCCTTAGTGTTTTACAATTCGTTACAGCGGTTCCAACACACCCCGCTATTTACATTTTACTTTTGTAATAAAACATTTGTGGTAATTACTGAATTATTTAGTTCTCAACAGTGGAATTTGGTTTGCTGAAACACAAGCTGATTTAAAATTAGTGCAACGACGTTGGGATTTTAGTGAGTACTAACAAATACAACTCTGCCGTGTGGTGACGGTAGCAAGAATACATTTTGTCACCACCCCAACTCCTCCTGCGGGTGTCTAGTCCGTGGGCTACTCGGTCTGAAATTAGAAAACGGTATAATTTGGGGGTACCAAGTGTCCTTTTTACAGTAGTTAGACATATTCATAAGGATGTTAAAAAAGTATGATAGACATCTCAAAGTGGTAGCTAATAGGCATACGGGCTATTTCAAGATTTCCGTTGTATGACAGGTATGGTTAAAATTAGGAGGTACAAATTTTCCTTTTCACGGCTGTTAGGTAATCTTATAAAAACGTCAAAAATGCAAGATTGCCATTTATAAGTGCTACCTAACAAAAATGGGGGCCAATCAAAGATGGTGGAACTCAAGTTTTACAAAATCAAGTATATCTCGAGAACTATTAAATATATCTAATTACTCTCTTGAACAAAATTAAAGGCATATCCTGTAAGCTTCATATTTTGCATATACACCATATTGCTAAAACCAACCAATAATTAATTATGACCAAATTATATTGATTTAAACTTTCACGATTATCACTCATATTTTAAAGACAAACGGGTCTTAATCCTACCTTACCTAACCACTGGATTGAGCTCCATAACCCGAAAGTCCTCTCAACCGAGCGTATACATCATAGCCGAAAAGTACGTGAAGCTATTGAAATTAAGAAACATCGGAATTTTAATCAAAATGAGGGGCAAGGAATCTCATCCGCGTGGAATCCCGTGATTTACAAATGTAAGCGTGGTGAAACATCCATTTTAAAGCCATTGGATGTTGTGAGTGTTGTGTGTAGGCCTAGTGACAACCCTAGCCTAGAAGTGAATAATCAAGATCAAGTGCGGGTAGTTCGAAAAACCCGCGCAGCTCGAAGGTGTTGATACATTCTCTCGCCAGTCTGCCTGCGACCACGGGTGTAACGTCATGCCCGAAACGTCAGGATATAATTAAACGTAAGTTTACGCGATTAAGACCCGTTTGTCTTTAAAATATGACCAAATTTATGAAAATTTCGTGATTTTGATTTTTTTTGTGTCGTGTTTTTACATAGTAGTCATGACGCTAGAAAAATTAAATATTTTTTTAAAGATAATGTATTTAATAAGCTTTAATTTGATGTATATAACTTGTTGGCGGTATTAAAAAAAGACCCATAAAAAATATTTAAATGAATTGTAGTCATAATCCACCGTATACTTAGTGATTTAAGAGGCGATGGAAGTCCCACTCGTAAATAATAGTGCTTATTTCAAATAACCAAGATTGAAAAATATATAAAAAAAACTGAACTGTGAGTCGGACTTCGCCTCTTAAATCACTAAGTATACGGTGGATTATGACTACAATTCAATTAAATATTTTTTATTGGTCTTTTTTTCAATACCACCAACAAGTTATATACATCAAATTAAAGCTTATTAAATATACTATCTTTAAAAAAATATTTAATTTTTCTAGCGTCATGACTACTATGTAAAAACACGACACAAAAAAAAATCAAAATCAGGAAATTTTCATAAATTTGGTCATAATTAATTATTGGTTGGTTTTAGCAATATGGTGTATATGCAAAATATGAAGCTTACATATATGCCTTTAATTTTTTCAAGAGAGTAATTAGATATATTTAATAGTTCTCGAGATATACTTGATTTTGTAAAACATGAGATCCACCATCTTTGATTGGTCCCCATTTTTGTTAGGTAGCACTTATAAATGGCAATCTTGCATTTTTGACTTTTTTATAAGCTTACCTAACAGCCGTGAAAAGGAAAATTTGTAACTCCTAATTTTAACCATACCTGTCATACAACGGAAATCTTGAAATAGCCCGTATGCCTATTAGCTACCACTTTGAGATGTCTATCATACTTTTTTAACATCCTTATGAATATGTCTAACTACTGTAAAAAGGACACTTGGTACCCCCGAATTATACCGTTTTCTAATTTCAGGCCGACTAGCCCACGGACTAGTCGTAAGAGTCGACAAAGGGATTGAAGTGTCACTGACCATTATTTTGATAGAAGATTGATGATGGGCAGCAGCGTCATCATAGTGGGACACATTACCGGGATAGCCAACACGCCTGCCCAGTGTGTCGATTATGCGCATCACAATAATGTAACACAAGATTATGTAAATATTTGAAATAAAGCATTTTGTATTTTGTATTTTGTATTATTTGTATTTTGTACATCACACATCATCAGTCATAATATCAGTCCACTGCTAGACAACAGCCTTTCCTTAGCCTATGTGTATATACGCATTAGGAGGTAAATGCCCATAATCGCCACGCTGGGCAAGCGGGTTGGCGATCGCAGTAGTGTATCCACTATGATTCATGATGCTGCTGCCCATCATCAATCTTCGATAGGTCACTGACTTCAATCCCTTATGTCCTGGCCACGACATTGGTCTAAGGCGACCAGCGGCGAGCGAATCCATGAGTTGGAGCGGGATGCCGATATGGGTACGAGAGGGAGCACCATACGTTTTCCGCTAAGCCGGTCGCCTTAGACTGATGTCGTGGCCGCGGCGTTAGCCGACTCTTACGTCACCCACGTGAAGAGTCGGGGTGATGACAAAATATGTATTCTTACTGCCGTCACCACACGGCATTATTCGCATTTACCTCATAATGCGTAATTTTTTTTTGGATTTTACTGTCCTGAATATACAGGGTGTTTGTTATGTCGTTAGCCAAATTTGGATATGTCATTCGCGATCACCACTTTTTTTTAGTTTTTTTTCCCGTTTTTTATCCGGCAAAAACATAATTTGTGGTCACTAGGCAAGTTTGTTTCAATCCGTGCGATTCGATGGCAGACAAAAGGGTAGCAGGTTTGAGTAGTCAAGTCTTAGCCAATACCGATCAGCCGACGTCACTCACCCCACCATCGGCACTAAACAATTAATAAAATGTCCTAACTACATGCACACACGATTGTTATTTGATTAAAACTGCCCAAGCGCATACCTACCTGTACCTGCTCGTCGTCATCAACAATTCAATTTGCTTAGAGAGTGCATTAGAATCGATATCTGAGGTAAACCAGTACGCGTTTGTATGACGGAACATTTAAGTTACTCCGTTCTTGAGGTCAAATTATGCTGGCTCGGCTGATTGCAAGATGCCATGTGCCATTTGTACAGCACTCTGTAAACAAAGAAGGAGTGCGCTTGCGTGAACACGCTCGAGTCAAACTACCCTCAGATCAGCGCGCAACTCAAAATACCCTCATTATTACTGTATGCGATAGACTGATAATGCTGTCTCGTGGGTTTTACCTGCAAGTTAAGCTCCACCTCCATTCCCCACCACGCTCCTTTCATTTCACATTCCTAGGAAACTTGTTACGTATTGAATTATTTACCTTATGCGGGTTAATTAAAGTTGCAAACTCAAACACCCTTTCCAATCTGATTTGGCAGTTATGAGCGCATACTAGATGGGGCAGTACGCAAAGTAAGCAAGTGATCATAGTGACTAAACATTCGTTAGAAAATGGGATTTTTAAAAAAATCTATAACAAGAAGGATAATAAAAAATTGATTATTTTTGTTTTACCAAATATTTTTTACGCCTTTACCCAACACATATTGTAATATGGCTAATGATATAAAAAACACCCTGTATGTCCAACTGTGGACATGGCCTCTCCTGTAATAATGATGGTGATATTCAGTTAAAAAAGTGTTATAAGGGTTATATTTCAATCAATTTCATAACAACATGTTACGCTGAAAGTTACGGCTCGTAATTAATAACTCGTTTCAACTCCAAACTCGACTCCATTCGATTACGGTTTCCGAACATTTCCTACAACAGTTTGTTGCGTATTTAGTATGTAAATGTAAGAATAAATAAATATCATGGGACATCCTTACACAAATCGGCCTAGTCCCATGGTATAGTCTATTTCAAATACGAAGGCCCAATGCCATTCGAAACTTTTGTCATTTAATTGGTCCACTACTAATTGGCACGTGTCGTACTCCGATGTATGCAAAAATATCACTTCACAAAAGGGTCTGGCCAGGTATCTTTTGTTATTACTGATCCTATTGTTGACGCCTAATGACTTTGTCAAGTGGAATCGGGCCTTTGTATTTGAAATGGACTTTACGCTCAAACACTATAAAAAATGCTTTTTAAACATTTTGAGCTGTCAAAATATTATTGAACCGATTTACTCACGTATTTAAGTCGATGATGACTCGACATGTTTCGATCCAATAAGAGGGTCCTCGTCCGGAGCACCCTCAGTCAAAGCCCGATGCGTCGAAACATGTCGAGCAACCATAGACTTAAATACGTGAGTAACCCGGATTGAAAATATTTTAATATATTTGAATCTCACGTTAGTTATAATCCTAAAAGTTAGAACTGTCTTTCGCCATACCGTGACTTTACAAGTTTCGGTTACCTTAGGTTTTACTCGGTACTTAAGTAAGTAAGTGTTTATTTGTAAATATAGGTACATGTATGGTAACAGTTGGTCATTATTATAAGTATAAGTTCGCTATATTTTACCAAAATGGCGTACAAAAAACAATGAGCTTACGTAAAGCTTTCTATCTCGCTCATACCGATATATTGGAGCGAGTGTGACAGCTTTACGTATCGAGTAAAAACTAACGTAACCTTTACTTTCCAACCCAGGATTATTATAACAGTAGCCGTACTACTGTTATAATAATCCTATGCGATCTGTTGGCCTATTGCAAACTTCTGTAATCGTAAATTAACTAAGCTTGTCTCTGTCACTCCAACGAATACTCAACGAAACAAAACGAGATAGATGCTCGAAACTCTCGTTTTTCGATATTCGCAGTAAACCTTAAGGCATTGTTATCCATCCGTCAAAAAAAACAATCCAGGTCTGTCGAGATTGGAACTGACAAAGCTATTGTTCGTTGTATCCAAAAACAACGGATTGCAAGCGATATTTTTAATGAATATCTGTCGATGAAATTGAAAATCGCATGTTATTATTTGCAAGCCTAAAGATGCATTTAGACCAAACGAGTATTCGCTCATTCTATCCCCCATCCTACGAATTTTTTTCGTTACACAAAACGTGAATCGTCGAAATTCCTTGACTTCGTAGAGTGGGGGATAGAATGAACAAATGGTCGGTAAACCTATCGAAATTTCAAAAAACTGACAAAAAACATGTCGGGCCATGCTTGAAAACGGCTGCGCCGTCGATGACGTCCAAAATAGTTTTATTTTAAAGTATAAGCTCACTATTCATTATTTTTTATATCTTTTGGACCCATGAATCAAAATTTAGAGGGATGGGGAACAATGGAGAAGTAATATTATCTCCTGAATATCTTTTCTCATATTGATTAACATACTGACCAATGAGATAAAAAACAGCTTTATTTATAAATAATTTTATTCAGTATTCAATGCACGTTTAGTTGCTAGACTGTTTAAGTATAATCAAGTAGAGATCTATTAGAATGCAAGATGAACTCTCAATCTCACTAGTATGAGGTTTAGTGCGCAATAACTTTCTTTAGTGCTTTGTTTTGCGCTGGTGGCGATAAACTAAAGTAAGTTTTAATCCGAAGGTTCACATTGCGGCTCGTACAGTCAAGTGAAAAAACACTTATTGAAAGAATCCTCTCATAAAGCCATTCTTGAACTGAGCTCGTGTGAATGCAACCATTAAAATACTATTGCTACTAAATCGGATCCGACATTATCGGACCGATTTGTAGTCGCTAAATCGGATGACACATTTTGCAAAAACTGTTTTTGGCCGGATTCTGCAACCGGACACCGGTGTGAACGCTTGTATTAAAATACTATAAGACACGAGTAAATAGGATCCTACAAAAAACAGTTATCGGATGTCTCCGTGTGAACGAGCTCTACCACGATCTACTAATGCGATTCAGTTTAGGTGTTTCATAAATAACTGTCAAAATTGATAAGCGGATCCTAAACTGAATCGAATTTAAGAGATCATTATCATGATAGTCCCCCCGAGCTCCTTAGAGTTCAGAGCTTCTCCACTTCAAACATTCGCTCATTCTATCCCCCTCTCTACGAAATCAACGAATTACGTAGATTGGGGGATAGAGTAATAATATAATTTTAAATGTAAATTATTAATAGGAATAAGTATTAATGTAAATTGCAAAACCCCTTAGGGTTCATGTAACTCATACTTATGTTATTGTTCATGAATGCAAATAAACAAATAGAATGAGCGAATGCTCGTTTGGTCTAAATGTACCTTTACAGAACAGAGTGCATAGCCAAGTTGCCCATCGCTAACGCTCAGTGGCGTATCGTAGTATTCTATCTCTCGCTCTTTTTGGGGTTCCGTAGCCAAAATGGCAAAAACGGAACCCTTATAGATTCGTCATGTCCGTCTGTCCGTCAGTCCGTCTGTCCGTCCGTCTGTCACAGCCGATTTACTCGGAAACTATAAATGCTACAGTAACACAATTTGGTAAGGATATGTGTTGTATAAACCGCTACAGGATTATGATACTTAATTGTAAAACAAACCATTGGGGTGGGGGCCCTCCATACATGTAACTCAGGGATAGAAACATTTTTTTAGTTGTATATAAGCGTGTGGGGTATTAATAGAAAGGTCTTTGAAAATTATAAATCTCATTTTTATTTAAGCAAATCGTTTTCGAGATATCAGCTCTCAAAGTCTGAAAAATGTGTCCCCCCCCTCTATTTTTTAAACTACGCGATATAAATTTCTAAAAAAAATATATATGTTATGCACATTAATAAACTCTATCAACAATTTTTGGTTTGATCAAATTATCTCCTATAGTTTTTGAGGTAAGTTGATTTAACTGTATTTTTTTAATAATAAATTGATAATGGTACGGAACCATTCGCGCGCGAGTCCGATTCGCACTTGGCCGGTTTTTTTGACAGACAGTTTCGCTTTATTGAGATTTAGTTCTTAGGCGACCCACGCCAATTAGGCAAGTTTAGAGTTTGAAATCTACTAAAGTATTATATTTCTACCTAACAAAACCTCAACTGATCGAACAAAGTAATTTCGACGTGGACAAAGTGACACTTTTGACTTTCAGTAGATATTGTAGCTCAAGAAACAATTAATTACCCATAATGGAACTTCTAACCCTTCTCAAGTGTAATTGACTGATGGGATTATCAATGTGGCCGAATTTAGACATAGCGGGGTTAATTTGTCTTTAGAAAATTGTTAAGATATAAATCGGTAGATTCTACAGCAATGTTATAACGTGAAAATTATTATTCTTTTTACTAATAGTACGGTGGAAGTACTAGTGCGCAACATGTCAACAGATAATATTTATTTGTATCACGATATTTTACTCATATATAAATGTACGTAAAGTATTGTCATGTGTTTTGGGAGAGGAGTTTGTTAGTTTTGTTAAATAGTATTTATTTAATAGGGTGACAATATGAAAATTTCTCAAAGTTGCAAATTTTCTTAGTCAACTCCATTGTATGAGTAACCGTCATAGTCCGGGAGCTAAACTTTAACTTGTTCGAGAAAATTACATTAAATCCTACAGTATATTTATTTCAGGAATATGATAAAACATCGTTTTGTGAATATATGAATCTAATTATCCCTGAAAAATGTGTGGAGGTTTTTTCATAAAATCAATATTAAGATTTAATTGTTTAATAAAAAGAAACAATAAATCCTACAGTAGGGATTTATTTTCCGAGGGGCCTAACTGAATATTTAAGACAATATTTTAAAAAGTCACCACTGAAAAATCGTAGATATAGTCAGAAAAAATAAAATTATTTTTAAAATTCATAACAATCAAACAGAAATTAAACAAATGGTGATTTTTTACTATAATGACCCGACAATTATTATACTCATCCAAAGAAAAAATTACGTCAGTGACTCAATGCTAACTATTTTTTTTACAGTTTTAACTGATTTACGTGCAGGCGCATTAATTCTACATTTTATTTTTTTAATGTACCTCTTGTCAATAATTAGTTGTGGCACAATACCAAAAAAATCCCCTATGTATACTCTAAGCATTTCCTACAATTTTCGAAATGGTTATTGTTAAAATAAATCGGAGCGGCCCTGACGTCATAAATGCGCGGCCGGCCGCAGGGCAGCGGATAAACGTAGGTGGGGTACTATGTAGACAGGACGGTGCGTCAAATTACAGAAGGAATTTCGTAGGAAGGAAGTAGAAACGTCTTAAATAAAAAATAGTAGTAAAATAAATAGGTATTAAGCAGTTTTTGAACTGACGATTAAAAATGTAGGCACCTATACAACTTGTAACCTATTAGGGGCCTGTATTTAATTCCCGACGTAAAATGAGGTGTTACAATTATTCAAAAATGTATACAGGGTGTGGCCTGTAATAAGAGCAATAAATGAAAACATAGACCCTTTAACTAATCAGTAATTAACTCCAAATGGTTTTAATCAATTAAAAACAAAAATAAATTTTCTATATTTTTCTAACAAAGTTAATCGACCCAGCAATGTACTGCAGACATTATGTGTCCAGTCGAACATTTGACATTGACATTTAGGTACTATCGGTTTCGCGTATTATTGAATCTAAATGAATCAGTATTGCTTATTAAACATACCTATCTACTTATTGATTACTTTGTCACTTTTTCAACATTACGTAACAGATCACAATCTCAATTATCAGGTGTGAACTGACGAAATAACTAAATGAGTAAAACGCCATAAAGTGACTTCAAAACAATTTATTAAGTAAACGGTTACAACAAAAATAGTGCACTAATAATCACATATCTCACCGGGTGAACTCTTAACCACTCAACTTGCATTTAAATTAATTGAATTTGTAGACATAGGCACGACTACGATGATGTCGACGATACGATCTGCTTCTTTATTTGACTCCACTCTGACATAGGGCTCGCGGTCGTGTCCGGGTTTCGTGTCAACGTTTCTCATACCCGTGTTCGTCTTACACGTACACCCCCCACACACACGTACACGTACGGGTATTATTTACACGGGTAATTAAAGTCCGTGTAAATAATACCCGTCTACACGGGTACACGGGTATTATTTACACGGACTTTAATTACCCGTGGGTTCGGGGATGTCCTTGACGTGAAGCGTACGAATGGGTCGTGAGCTATAGTACAAATGGATAGATAAGCGAAAGGCTAATTGTGTCAAATAGACCTTATTGCGTAACAGATAGAGTCGGAATTTATAAAACCTTAATAAAAAAGTTATATCGGTGAACTTTCCTGAACAGGTAGTGTTTCGTAGTGTCGAATGAAGCTGCAGGTTACATTCAATAATAGACGTTATTTGCATTTGCTCAAATTATTTCGAACCCGTTCGGTTTGGTCTTAAGTACCCGGGTACCCGAGTAGCACGCGGTTTTGTGTAAACGGTATCCGTGTATTGGACACGGACACGGGTACCCGGCGGGTTCGTGTAATTCGGGTTCTTAGTACCGTCGGGCTTAAGAACACGGGTATCAGGTTTGGCGGGTTACACGTGTACCGTGAGCCCTACTCTGACACGACATAACACGTACTGAGAACAGGATCTTGTCGAAACTAAGTAAGAATTTCACTGTTAATCTGGTTGGAAGTGAAAACCCACAGGTCACAGTCAGAACTGCATTTGGTATACGTTGCTTTGAGATGACAACAATAGTACTTGGTTCTATTATCAACTCAGATAATATTCGTTGACAAGTCGTTTACACAATGATTGGCTTACTTTTCTTATTAATTATGTGCTTCGTGTGCATCGCAATTCGCAATTTTATAATTTATTTTATTATTTTTGGTAATGTTTTGATATAACAACTTGACGTAAATGGTCATTATGTTGTAATAGTAGAGAAAGTGACTTCACATAAAAAAGTTCGCATTTACAACTGCATGGTCTATGGCTTCGAATGCAAAGATACCACTACTAAATTGTGCACTAAAGAGTAAAACAAAAACGGTCTTCGTGAGATGACTCCTGTCAGAATTGTGTCCCTTTCTATTGAAATGACCATGGCCAAACAAAACACGGGACAAATGGCTTATAAAACGATTGTGTAAGTATCCGGGGGCTTAGCATATCTTGTGTGTGACTGAAACACTCGGCTTTCTCGTGGCTACCCGTCCCTATTGGACTATATTGATTAAAAAGAGACGAAAAAAGAAAAGGACAGGCCGAGTGATGTTGTCATTGTCAAACAGAAGGTACAGTCGCGAACCGGGATTGTTGAGTCACTTGTTACAGTTCGTAAATTAGTCGGTACACAGTACTGATCGGGATGGATTCGTTATTAACGACTTTTGCCGAAATCTGTTCACCAATGACGTAGACGTTACTATGGTTAAATAATAACAAAACTCAGTAAGCCAATGCCCGAGTTCGCGAATTCCACGGATGCTGATGTTGCTGTGGTTACATTACAACAAAGCTTGATTCGTTATCAACGACTTTTGCAGAACTATGTTCAACAACGATGCGGACGTTGCTATGGTTACATTATAACAAAACTCGGGTGGCCAATGACCGATCCCGCGAGTTACACGGATGCTGACGTCGCTATGGCTACTTCATAACAAAGCTTGATTAACCAATGACCGATCACGGTTTTACCGGAAACTGATGTTTTTATGGTTACCTTATAACTATATATTGATTTAAACTTTCACGATTATCACTCATATTTTACAGACAAACGGGTCTTAATCGCGTAAACTTACGTTTAATTATATCCTGACGTTTCGGGCATGACGTTACACCCGTGGTCGCAGGCAGACTGGCGAGAGAATGTATCAACACCTTCGAGCTGCGCGGGTTTTTCGAACTACCCGCACTTGATCTTGATTATTCACTTCTAGGCTAGGGTTGTCACTAGGCCTACACACAACACTCACAACATCCAATGGCTAAAAAATGGATGTTTCACCACGCTTACATTTGTAAATCACGGGATTCCACGCAGACGAGATTCCTTGCCCCTCATTTTGATTAAAATTCCGATGTTTCTTAATTTCAATAGCTTCACGTACTTTTCGGCTATGATGTATACGCTCGGTTGAGAGGACTTTCGGGTTATGGAGCTCAATCCAGTGGTTAGGTCCGGACTCCAACAAATGCTCGGCCACGGCAGACTTATTCGTTTGACGCAAATGAAAAACAACACAAATGTAAGCGTGGTGAAACATCCATTTTTAAGCCATTGGATGTCGTGAGTGTTGTGTGTAGGCCTAGTGACAACCCTAGCCTAGAAGTGAATAATCAAGATCAAGTGCGGGTAGTTCGAAAAACCCGCGCAGCTCGAAGGTGTTGATACATTCTCTCGCCAGTCTGCCTGCGAGCACGGGTGTAACGTCATGCCCGAAACGTCAGGATATAATTAAACGTAAGTTTACGCGATTAAGACCCGTTTGTCTGTAAAATACCTTATAACTGGCGAAGACAGGAGTCTTAGGTAAAGCAAAGGGACTGCTATAAATATGCCATGTGCGGCTTAGCAAATCTTGTGTTAGACAGCAACTGGCAGATACCCACCTCTTTTCGATTGTAATGATTAAAAAGTTTTCTACCATTTCTTCTAGTCTAAAAGATTGTTTTAGGTATGCGACAAGACGTTAGACAAGGACACCATAGCAGCAGTAAACTTCTCGCCAGGACCGTTCCTAGCTTATAAAGAAATATCTATTCTAGGACCTAGTGTTGAAATAAGTCTCGTTTTTGCTAAATTATGTTTTTTGGTGCACAATCTAGTAGGTATAACATATTTGTTGGAATTCAAATAAAAATCAAAACCTCTACAGTGTTTCTATATCGGGTGGCATAATGTTTTTATTTCGAAAAATTTGTCGCATAACAACTTTACGCCGAAAAATGTATGGCATAAACATTGTTGCGCATATTTTTGTTATGACGAAATTGTTAATCCTAACTTGGTTGTTTCTAAATATTGTTTGTCCTAATGATCTTTGTGTCTAATGTATATGTATTGAAAAATTATTGTTCATAATGGTGATGTTCCTACTATTTAATGTACTAAAAGTGATTACCTACCTTTAACTAATTTAATTTATCGTCGCCTGGTACCCACATCACAAGCCTTAATTGAGCTTACCGTGGGACTAGGTCGATTTGTGTAAGATGTCCCAAGATATTTATTTATTTATTTATTTTATTTATTTATTTATATAAAAAAAAATTTGATTCCTTATACTTAATTATTACTGAATAATTAGCCCTGTTGTCCAAAGAATTTAAGTGAGCAATTTTGACCTGGGAACCGGTCGACGAAGCCCCGCTGCGCGGGGCTTCCATTTCCGCTCTAAGGGATAAAAGGTACCTAACGAACTTATCCAGGTTAAGGTAGAGGAAGGTTCAGATTATTTCTTTATTTTTTTTGAAGCCCCCCGAGCCCCCCTGGTGGGTAGTGGTGGGTGGTGGGGGCTTCGCCCCCCGTCCCCCCTTTTTTTGGTTTTGTAAGTATGAGGATGTGTAAACAATTGATTAAAAATACTTAAGTATTTAAAGACTACGCCATTCACTCCGCCCTAGCTTCGAAATCTAACCAATCCACGTCGGTTTTACCCTAGTTTATTACTTGAATATTTTTTAACCATTCACCCTGTTGTTCAAATGTTTTGCATGTTGTTATTAAAATGCCTTTTTGAATGAAATTTCGGACATGATAAAAGTAGGCGCAGTGAAAATTGACAGTTCGAGTAGTAGGGAAAACAATATTTATTACAATGAACATTAGGATTATTATGCTTTAGGTCATTTGACGTTCGAGTAATGAATATTAGAATAAATATGGTGTAGGTATTTTAAACGTGTATGCGCAAAATTAAGTAGGCTAAACAAGTAGTATGCCATGTAACATTATGCCAAACTTCTCGGCCAAAAAATTTTAGGACAATCGACGTTAGGCGACACGACAGGCACTCCTCTACAGTACAAAACAGTCGTTGGTGGGTCTAGCACATCTTGTGTTTGATAGTCACTCACGGCCTTCTCGCGGCTTTTCTAATCAATACAATCAAAACGAGACGAGTAGCTGCGACAATTTCGCGAGCGGCAATCAAACCCAATATGTGCTAGGTTCGCTGTCTTTTTCGAGGTGCCATTGTAAACTTCCGATGATAAAGTAAAAACCTCTTTATTGCTAGGGCATCTTTTTGGAGAATTTTAAAACAAACTTGTCAAAATAAACGTGTTCTCACGCGATTAGTTGTTCTTTATACCTGGGCTTAAGAACTAGTTTCGATTGAGTAGATTATGAAACTTCGCCTCGGTACCAAGAAACTACCTTGTACCAAGACATCTAACGATCGTTAACGACAATTTAACGATGGTTAAATACATTGATTATGTATTGCAACTTTGAAGTGCTATATCTCAGAGTTGGTTAACTTTGAAGCATTATGATAAGGTCTAGGTAATTGCGTATAGTCCAAAGATTCATCGCTTAAATTTAAAGCTCCTATTATTGGCCACACCCTGTATATATAACTATACCTCTCTCTTTCACGCACAGCGCACGGCATCGCCGCACACGTATCGTAGGCACATGCGCGGGAAGGCGGGATTTAAAAAATATTCGTTTTAAAATTATAGCTGTTAATGTCGATTGCTCGTAAAGCACTTAATATATTTCAAATATTTTATTTTTATTTTGCGTGTTAATAAACATATTATCTAAGAAATAGATCCTCGTGGCTGTACGTTTTCATTGAAACGTCTTATAAGCAAAATAAAATAATAACAGTGAAAAAAAATAGATGCAACTGTGTCACCGCGGAGAAAAGTTACTAAGACGTTTATATCTTTATTTTGGTCCAATGACCAAATTTTCGAATTGCGCAAGATTTTGTAAGTTATATTTTTTATCAAATATGGAAAAAAAAATTAAGGTATAGTTTTTTTTGTATAAGCTTTACGAAAAAACTGGGGATTTTTTTTTCCTTAATTATAAATCATCTGAAACAATAGAATGAATGCATAATCTCGAGGGTAGAAATTATTGAACGTGCTGTTCCAATTATTGACCTTCAAGTCCTCGACTGGATGAGAAGCTCTCGCGCGGCACTGGGGATTATTGCACGGTGTGAATCTGTATACCCTAAATATTCATTAGAAAAAGCTTCCGAAACTGTAGGATTTAATGTGACCAAAAACTTTTCTTCCCCCGACTATCAGGTGTTTTTGCTCGCAGTCCCAATGCACTTCAGTACAAGTTTCAATGTCACATATTGGGGGACATTGGAAATATTAACACTCAGTCCTCATAAACGTCAGCCTGTCTTAAAATTATGCAAATAATTTAGACATAAGCTAATTATTTCAAAGTTGGGATATGAAGCATTAAAGGTACATACATCAATCATCGGTTAAAAATGCCCTAGTTACTTACTAGTTGATTTTATCTTATCAATGGCAACTCAAGCTATGGATGACGAGTATTGGTACAGCGTTGGGTACTAGTTCTTCCACCTTATTAGGCACTTGTTCCACCGCGAGCGAGTAAGCTAGGAGGCTATAGAAACAACCAAAAGATAAGCGCTTCCGTGTGAACAAAAGTGTCTCTTTGTGTGTGCTTAGTGCGGACCGTGGAATTAAATAGATTTGTATAAGTAATGTCCCATGAAATCCATTTATTTTGTAATAAACTTTTGGGAAACTTTTTGAGTAATATTTTTGTATTACATTGACAATAAAACATTAATAGAGAAACTATTAATATTTTCTTTCTTTAATCGTTCATAAAATAGTAGATTACATGCCAAGGCCGTTTAAATGGGAAATGTCTCGGGTGACGTGTAATTGGCCAAGGCGAAGCTTTCCCATTCGAGGCTTTCCCATTTAACGGCCGGTTTGTATACTATGTTTCTGCTCAACGGAGCCGGCAGGCGGCAACTTAGTTTAGCGCAGCGGCCGGCAAAGTGCTGTTTGCCGGCCGAAGGGCAGAAAATAATAATTGGGTCGATTGCAAAAAAAAATGTACAAAACCTTAGGCCTTAATTAAAACAAAAATAAATCATGATCGCGTTAATTGTGTTACGAAAATTAATCATATTATTGTCTGTCCAGCAACCTTTGGCAGTTGAAAAAGGCGTCAAAAAAATGTAGGCGCGTATTGTTAATCGCAATCGCTCATATAAAATTTGAATTTCTTACCTTTTTTCACTACCGAAAGTCGTTACACAAAATTTATCTACGTAACGTAAAGTTTTGTTTTCATTAAAGGCATAACTATGTACATTTTTTTGCAATCTATCTATTTATTTCAACAGCTACAGGTAGTCAAATATCGCAAACTCACTTTCGTAATGAACATAATTTCGTGTGTATTTCTGAACATAATTTGCATGTCGGATGACGACAGGATACCTACTTCCGAAACCGTGTTGCACCTACTATCTGTACTTGTATATCTGTGTGTCCTTAGCAAATAAAATATCTTTATCTTTATCTTAATCGTTCGGAAGGCTGGATGTCGTCACATGCTGCCTGTAATATCACAGGGTGGCACATGCTACCTGTAATATCACACCGGGTTTCTTTGATAATAGAGTCGACACAGGTTACATGGTACAAGTGACAGATGAAACACTGGTAAACAATTCGCCGCCCCCGGCGAATACTAAGATAACTGCCATTACCATGGTTTTAGTGTTATGTCATATTTGAAATCTATGGGTGCTAATGCATCTGTTGAATTTTTTTCGTAATTTTTATTCTGTTCTTTGATTTTATTGATCTCTTAAATTACCAGAATAAACGTCTATGAGGATAATATCAAAAATGATTATTAGACCTTACGCTATAAACGCTCGTATCATGATATTCGCGTGAAAATCATTCTACAACAAAAAGACATCAGGCAGTTATCTTTTTATTCTCGTATTAAAAATCTTCTGTCTGTTCGGATATCGTCCTTAAGTAACGATTATCTATTTGTGCGAAACATTAAAACGTGTTATCTTCCTTTTCATTTACATACGTTTTACAATCAAAAATTGAAATGGCAGATACAGTACCGCGGGAAATTCCTAAAACGTACCTAGTAATGTTTGTGTACTAAATGAGAAACGAATCAGTGCGTTCAGCGCGACGGCTCACCCTACGCGAACCACTCACGCTGTCAGTCTATCAGCCGGAGGGCCGCAGGCCCGACGGCTAGCCTTACGCGAACCACTCACGCTGTCAGTCTATCAGCCGGAGGACCGCAGGCCCGACAGCTCGCCCTACGGGAACCACTCACGCTGACAGTCTATGAGCCGGAGGGCCGCAGGCCATACAGCTCGCCCTACGCAAACCACTCACGCTGTCAGTCTATCAGCCGGAGGGCCGCAGGCCCGACGGCTAGCCTTACGCGAACCACTCACGCTGTCAGTCTATCAGCCGGAGGACCGCAGGCCCGACAGCTCGCCCTACAGGAACCACTCACGCTGACAGTCTCGCGTAGGGCGAGCTGGAGGGCCTGCGGCCCTCCAGCTCGCCCTACGCTAACCACTCACGCTGTCAGTTTATCAGCCGGAGGACCGCAGGCCCGACAGCTCGCCCTACGGGAACCACTCACGCTGACAGTCTATGAGCCGGAGGGCCGCAGGCCCTACAGCTCGCCCTACGCGAACCACTCACGCTGTCAGTCTATCAGCCGGAGGACCGAAGGCCCGACAGCTCGCCCTACGGGAACCACTCACGCTGACAGTCTATGAGCCGGAGGGCCGCAGGCCCTACAGCTCGCCCTACGCGAACCACTCACGTTGTCAGTCCATGTGCTGGAGGGCCGCAGGACCTACAGCTCGCCCTACGCGAACTACTCACGCTGTCAGTCTATCAGCCGGAGGACCGAAGGCCCGACAGCTCGCCCTACAGGAACCACTCATGCTGACAGTCTATGAGCCGGAGGGCCGCAGGCCCTACAGCTCGCCCTACGCGAACCACTCACGTTGTCAGTCCATGAGCTGGAGGGCCGCAGGCCCTACAGCTCGCCCTACGCGAACCACTCACGCTGTCAGTCTATCAGCCGAGCCGGAGGACCGCAGGCCCTACAGCTCGCCCTACGGGAACCACTCACGCTGACAGTCTATGAGCCGGAGGGCCGCAGGCCCCACAGCTCGCCCTACGCAAACCACTCCGTCTAAGTCACTGCCAGTCTAAGTCGGTGGGCTGCAATTTTGTATGCTTCCGTAACTTTGGGGACAATACTATAATATGTAGCTATTAACGTTTGGGTTCATTTTATAAACATGCCTTCTTTTGGACCGACTAAACAAGCGAATCAGAGGGTTGTAGGTCAGAACTTAGCGCTATCATGCTACTAATGGAATAATGTAACATGAAAACGAAGCTGAGGGCCGCAGGCCCTATAAACCCAGTGCTTCCAGGCTACGCGACGGAAGAGTGTTTCTCTAAAACAAATCGGAGGGCCGCTGGCCCAACAGCTGGCCTTTGCGAAGGACGAAGGCACGAAGCGATTGCACGAGGCGCTACAGCTCGCGAGGCTGAAGGCCGAGCTGCCAGAGACCAGCACTACTATGCTACACAATGAAATAGCGTAACATGAAAACGAAACGGGTGGCCATAGGCCACCTGCGAAGGACGAAGGCCGAGCCTTGCACAGGGCCGAAGGCCCGGAGCATCCAAAGATATAAATATTAGTTAGCGATATACTTTCTCAAATGCATCGGTCATCGATGACGTCTTCCTAGGACTGACAAAAACAGATGCTCTAAATATAACATTTTCGGTAAGCCTTCAAGCATAATCGTATTCCGAGGCAGGTTTATTTGAATTTTAATGTCGTTTCTCTTACTCTTCTGACAGATATTCCATTAGTTCGAATAAAATTCGGGAATGCGATCGAACGGAAATGGTATTCCAATTCATATTATAGAACCCATATCAGTGCAGTTCCAGATCAAAAGTCACGGCACAGTGGAACGAAGAATGTTACCTGTGGTATTATGCTGGGCGTCAACAGTTCATAAGATGCAGGGAAGTGCAGTCGATCATGCCGTGGTTTATTTAGGTTCGAAATGTTTCGCTGCTGGACAAGTATAACTAAGAAGCTCTGAGTAGAGTTCATTCTTTAGACAGTCTACAGATTGAAGAATTAGATTGCACAAATTAACTGAAAAGATACCTTACAACAATGAAGCGTTAATTGAAATATAGGTATATCATACTTTTGCTGACGACACTATTGTTCAGCTAAATTCAACCCTTTTGTGGTTCGTTAGGTAAGGCTTACAAAACCGTGGATTTTATGAATGTCATGGTTTTTTTTTTCTTTTTTACTATAAAAGCTTGTCTTTAAAAACATTTTTTTACCTCTAATTTATTCTTTTATGATAAATTGATAATGGTAGTGAACCCTTGGCGCGCGAGTCCGACTCGCACTTGGGCGTTAATTTCTGATATATAACTTATTTATAAGTGGATTTACTGCAAAATGTTGCAACAAAGGACTTCACGTCTTATGGCTATATCACATAATGTTAGATTATTATGATCGGGTGATCATAATAATAAAATTTTAGTAATGGTAAGTAATTAATTATAATAATCATTCTGCCAATTTACTTATTAGGTTTAAGTTTAACTATTTCAATTTTATTGTTCAATAAAATTAATGCTGATTACCATATTACAGTTTCATTTTTAATCTAGATTAAAAGCCTTTTTTAAAAAAGATTAACACTAAATTTACCGGAATAATGTGATATTGTAGTATTATACTCACTAGCTTGCACCCTGGTCACCCTCTGAATAAAATTGTAACATGATGGTGCAATATTTGGTGTTGGCGTAGCCGCAACGTGAATAAAATGATAATCGATATTATTATATCCTTGATGATGGTAAATTTTGACTAACTTTTTGTTTTTGAAATAACTTTTTTTCGGTATGTTTAAGAAGAGGTTACCCTATTTTTTCAGAATGCTACAAAAATTAGCTATTGTTAGAACTTTACATAATTTGCATACGTTTAGTATTAATGAAGTTAACGACAAAAACATGTTTTTATTTTCTCCTGAAAAATTAGGTTTTTGCAGTTATCATTTTATTCGCCGGGGGCGGCGAATTATGGATGAGATTTAGGATTTGGGTCTCTAACTATACATTATGACAATGGAGTAAGGGATGGATTTTAATAGTGTAATTATTTAGATACTAAAACGTTATGTAAAATTTGCTGGATGCGGAATTTCGGACTACTTTCAGAGATATAATTTACATTATTATTATTTTTTTCATTCAAATAACTTTATTGCCGAAATATGAACTTGGATACAAAAAACAAAATACAATAAAAATAAATTTACTCATATTTTAACAATAAAACGGTCTAAATCGCGTAAACTTACATTTAATAACTATCCTGTCGTTCGGGTCATGACGTGGTCGCAGGCCGACACTTACCACGGCTGTAAGGGCATTGGTGTTGTTGTTGGTAGGTGTGTCGTCCAGTCTCTTGTGTAGGGATTGGGGAATATAAATAATACGATAATTACGGATTACGAATATCCAGTTACGCTCGTCCGCTAGCCACCCGGGCTGCAGGTAGAATGCCTACCCACCAGAGTTGGGCATTTCGTAATCAATTCCCGATTACAATATTACTTCATTTTACTTTGTGTCGTGTTGACTCTTCCGTGGTTCTCGACCCAATGCCAGCGCCCATCCATATTCTGACCCTGCTCCTGATTATCCCCTCCAGGGGCTAGTTCTTCGGTGTTACCATTATTATAATTTAGTTTTCCCTACCAGATGTAATTGACACTTAAATAATATTATTGAAATGTTACCAGATGTAATTTGATAAATCACGTATTATTATTTTATATCTCTAAAATCATGACATTCGGCCATCCGTCTTCGTGTAGCCTCCGGCACACGAAACTCTTTATTAGTTATGGAGGCAGGTATGGATAAATAGATATACTTAACATTTGCTGTAATGCTTAATGTTAACTAATTAATAAATAAAATAATGATATATTGGTAACCTTATTTATTTTTATGCACTTATTATTATTAGATGAGCACCTACAATATCAAACGCTTAACAATACTTAATAATAGGTACATAATGTAATATGTAGATAACAATAGTGATTAACTATTAATAGAAATCGGAACATATTGTACACTCAAAATCATGACATTCGGTCTGTACGTTCATCTATGTTTTAATTTAATGCCTGTTTTAATTTTTCTCAAACCTCTTTAATTGCTATCTGAACCTGAGGAGTTCCGATCGCTATCAATACTTAAAGCCTTGATATTGATCCATGGTCTTAATCGGTCTGCAGATATGACTGACGAATATTTCTTAATTGTCGAAAATCCTGGTACCGACTCTACTTTATATCTATCATTTCCAAGTATTTTGGCTATTTTATAAGGACCGATAAATTTAGGCAACAATTTTTTGCTTTGTCCGGGGTATTCGTTAAATGATACTTTAGTTATTTTGACTAAATCATTTAAATTATAAACCCTAGCGGGAACTGTTTTAGAATCGTGAGCAGTCTTCATTTTACTTTGTTTGTTTTTTATTGTGTCTGATACCGCATCCCTAGTATCTTTTAGGTTTCCGGGATCTTGTCCAATTTCGCTTGTGATATCATTAAATACGTAATCGGTATTGCCCCTCAGAGTAAACCCAAACATTACTTCGGCCGCTGTCTTACCAGTCGTTGCATTAACAGTGTTGTTAATCCCACGTTGAACGGTAGCGGCTGATAAATCCCATTCATTTTCTTTATGTCCGGTACTTTGCGTAGCAATAGCCTTTAGTACTGTTTGATTGAACCGCTCCACTTGTCCGTTTGCTCGTGGACAAGCGACAGCATTCAATATGTGCTTAATGTTATTTCTTTTGCAGAACAGTTTGAACTGTTCAGATGTAAATGCTGAGCCTCGATCTGATATTATTCTTTCTGGGGTTTGAAAATCTTGAAATATGCTTTCTAACACTTTTATTGCTGTAACGGTTTTCGTATCTTTAACAGGCTTTACAAAAACGTATTTGGAAAATCCGTCCACGATTGTCAAAATATGTGTATTGCCTCGCTTGCTCTTTATGAAGGGACCTAAATGATCTATGTGTATAGTTTGGAACGGTTTGTTGCTCTTTTCAATTGGGTACATGTATCCTTTTTTCTGAGGATCACTGTCTTTATGATATGCGCAATCAAGACAAGCTTCCACGTATTTTTTTATGAACTTCTTCATTTTAGGGAACCAGTACTGACTTTGGATTCTCTCGGTTGTTTTTTTAACTCCAAAGTGACCGATTTCATTGTGGTTCATTCGACAAACTTGCCATCTTGCGCCTTTAGGTATGACAATTCGTAATTCATTAGGATCACCATTAATTTTTCTAAACAATGTATTATTTTTGACGACGTAATGCTTCTTTATATCTTCAAATTCGTCATCAATGTCTGGTTTCAATAATTTTGCAATACGATTAATTTCCGGATCCCCTAATTGTAGTGTCAAAAACCACTCATTTTGTTGTATACGAAATACTGTCATTATGTTTTCTGGGTAACAATCGTCGTTCCATTCCTCTACAGGATTACGGCTGAGAGCATCGACATGAGCCATTCGGTCAACGGCACGGTGTTCAATTTCAAAATCGTATTCTTCCATTTGTAAAATCCATCTCGCAACTCGAGGTAATATATCTTTTTTGCTACGTGTAAGTCGTAATGCCTTGCAATCAGTAATTATTTTAAAAGATGTTCCCAACAGATACGGTCTAAACTTTTTCAACGAATTCACCACGGCAAGGGTTTCTAGTTCATAGGAATGATAGTTCTTTTCTTCTGGTGAAGTTTGCCTACTAAAATAAGCAATTGGCTTTAAAACTCTAGGGTTTTCTTGCCACTGCATTAGTATACCACCAATGCCCATGGCACTTGCATCTGTGTGCAGTTCAGTGTTGAGTTTTGGGTTATACAGTGCTAAAATTGGTCTCTGACACAGTAGTTCTTTCAAAGTGATCACAGCTTGCGATTCCGAGTTAGTCCACTTCCAAATAACATCTTTTTTTAGTAATTTTGTCAGAGGACGTGCTATTTCACCAAATCCTTTGACAAACTTTCTGAAATAGCTTGCTAGACCTAAAAATTGTCTAACTTCATGCACGTTGGTTGGCATCGGAAAATTTTTGATCGCCAAAGTCTTACGTTCGCTGGGCTTAATACCGTCTGCGGAAACTTCGTATCCGAGATAGTCAAGAGATGATGACAAAAAATTACATTTTGACAGTTTCAGTGTCAATCCATGTTCTCTAAGCAACTTCAATACATCCTCTAATTTTTCAAGGCCTTCCTCTATTGACCGAGTTGGAATCAACAAATCATCCATATACGCTAATACCGAATCAAATCTTCTGGATCCGAGAACTTTATTAATGATTTTTTGAAAGACAGCCGGTGCATTTGCTAGCCCAAACGGCATTCGGTTGAATTCGTAATGACCGTCTGGGGTCACAAAAGCTGTCAAATGTTTACAATTTTCTGCTACTGGTATTTGATAGTATCCTGATGACATATCGAGTGTAGTGAAGTATTGATTTCCACTCAAGTTTGCTACTTGGTCATCGATGATTGGGAGAGGATACCTATCCTTTACTGTTTTAGTGTTAAGTGCCCTAAAATCGACACAAAGTCTTTGTTCCCCGGTTTTCTTTTTGACCATTAATATAGGGCTGGCATAGTCTGATGTGGACTCACGTATAATATCGTTTTCGATGAGTTCTGAAACCATATCACGCACCTTAGCTCGTTCAGCATGAGAAAGTCGATAAGGTCTGTAAACTATAGGTTTGTTGTCAGTAAGCTGAATATTCATTTCGAATTCTTGATCAATACATCCAATCTCTTGCAGCGATAACGCGAAACAGTCACGATAGTTATTCAGCAATTGATATAATTTTTCGAACATAACAGAGTTAACGTTGGTACCAACTTTGATATCTCCCTTTTGTAATGGAGTCATGCTTTCTGGGGTGGCTTTATCTATTCTTCTAACATTAAATATATTCGTTTCAGTAAACGGAGCAGCACGAGCCAATACCATACCAGATTTTAAATTAATCGGTTTATTTGAGCTATTACTTATAAAAACGTGACCTTTTCCTTCAACGACTTTGTAAACACCCTGATGTATATAGAATTCTTTAGTTGGGATTGCTTGGGTTTTTCCTTCGACATAAATATCTCCACTATAATTCGGTTCCGTATGGATCGACACAAGTTTACTCCCATGTAATTCTATAGACTCGGAAATAATCAATTTTACGCATGCTATATTTGGAGTTATTTGGGGTTGATAATAAAATGTCAATTTTTTATCGTTTTTCAGTACACACACATTGGGTTGTTCAGTAAAGTTTTGACCTATTAGTAATGGTTCTTTTAAATATTCGTCGTCAACAACATACAGATCGATAAGAGATAGAACTTCATCAACTTTCACATAAGCCTGAGACTTAAAGAGTGGTTTAACATATTTATTGCCAAATCCCGTTATTGCAGGCAGATTTGTAAAAAACTTAGGCAAATTTAATTGAGTTGCTACCTTGAGTTGAATAAGGGAACAGTCTGCTCCAAAGTCAATATAGGATCTCACATCATTTTTATTTACTTCAACAATTTTATTAAACTTATCATTATACGCACTTGAATCAATACTCAAAATGTTATGCACATTAGACAATTCATTTTTAAAAGAAGGAGGGTTTCGATTCACGCAATCACCAGATTTGTGACCAAGTTTATTGCACTTCTCGCATTTCAATATGGTTTTCGGACAATGCGCAAATCGATGCCCTTCTTCGTTACAGTTAAAACATTTCAAATTAGACTTAATGTTAGTAAATACTCTTTCAGATTTTTCTTTCTTCAAACATCTGTTGGCAGTATGACCTTCAACCCCACAGCGAAAACATTGCAATTGTTTTCGTTGAAATCTTCTATCTTTCACGACTTCAACATTGAGTGTTCCTTTTTTCTTTTGAGTATTTGATAAGGAATACGTGATGGGCTGTTGTACCACCAAATACTTTAATAATTCTTCGGGTTCTTTACATTGTAAAGCTTGAGCACTGCTTTGCAAATTTCTGTCTGTAATTCCATGAATTATGCAGTCTACTGCCTTTTTTCCGTATATCTGACACCTGTTCAATAGCAATAATTTATCATAGAAGTATATTCTCAGGCTTTCATCGGGTTCGGTTTTTCTTAAGAACATTTCTTCTAATATAATTGCGAAATTATCTTCGACAGGAAACGCGCGTCTCAATTTCTCTTGCCAATCTGTCCACAAAAAATCGAGACTTGGTAATGAGTACAGCCATTTCTTTGCAGTTCCGGTTAATTTTTGTGTCGCGAAGTGAGACGTTTGCCTATCGTCCCACTTATAGATACTTGCATATTCGTTGACTTTATGCAGCCATAATTCTATGTTTTGTGCTTTATTTTCAGGGTCGAACTCTGGCAATGCATTAAGCATCTGACTTGCACTTATAACGGGTTTCGTATTGCTCCTCGAGCCTAGTGCATCTATCAGATCCACTAGATTTACTGACACATCTCGGATGCATTGTCGTTTTGAAGAAGTCGCTGTATCTTCGCTGACATCGCTAAAAGTTTGACGACTACGTTTTCGTGAAATCGGAATATCATCTTCATCTGATGAACTTGATTCGCTAATCAACCTGTTCCTTCTTATCACCAATCCACTTTTCGATTTACTTGATTCGGACATGGCCTATAACAAGAAAACATACATTTTAAATACATAAACAAATTACATCTTCACTTGGATCTTCATCTCATATTTAGAACTATTAAGCTTTATTTTCGTTTGTATGCTTGCTTAAAATAGTGTTAAGCTCGCCTTGCATTAAGCTGCCTATAGTCAATAGTCAATTTATGAAATACCTATCCAGACATCAACTCACGAAATACAGTAGTTACTGCTTTATGACAGCACTAACTTCTCGATGCACACTTGCATAAAAGTACTGCCATTCTCAGGTAATTCTAGCATTTCTAGTATTTATCCCGCTCACATAAAACTCACAACTTGGTGACAGTCAACAAACTAAAATGTGACTGTACTCAGCACATTCATAGTATTGGTAAAATACTTATTTTCACTACATATGTTCATGTAAAACTAACAATTTATACACATCTGTGTAACTAAACGTATGCGCTCACTCATTGCTTTTCCTATTTTACATAGGGACAAGCCCAATTCGTTCTCACGTTGCTTCTGTCAATATAGATACACACGCTCATGTATACTTTCATACAATTTATTTTCACATTGCTTCTCGTAATTTACACATGCTCGTGTAAAACTAACTCAATGCACTCTCGAATTACTTCTCAAAATTTACACACGCTCGTGTAAAACTCAATGCACTCTCGCATTACATCTCATAATTTACACACGCTCGTGTAAAACTCAATGCACTCTCGCATTACATCTCGTAATTTACACACGCTCGTGTAAAACTAACTCGATGCACTCTCGCATTACTTCTCATAATTTACACACGCTCGTGTATAACTAACTCAATGCACTCTCGCATTGTAGCTCATAAATCTCATAAATTAATTACACACGCTCGTGTAAAACTAACTCAATGCACTCTCGCATTATAGCTCATAAATCTCATAAATTAATTACACACGCTCGTGTAAAACTAGCTCAATGCACTCTCGCATTGTAGCTCATAAATCTCATAAATTAATTACACACGCTCGTGTAAAACTAACTCAATGCACTCTCGCATTGTAGCTCATAAATCTCATAAATTAATTACACACGCTCGTGTAAGTCCAAAACACAATGCACTCTCACATTGTAGTCTTTCAACATATTTCAACCAAATAGTTAATTTAGTTGTCTAAATTTTCACTCAATATTTTGTTACAATTCTTCTAGTATATACAAAGCTTTTCACACCATCATTTTAATACTGACACACATCATTTTAAAATGATTTACACAAAACGACATAATTATTATTATTATGTAGTTTAAGGCTTTACTTCGGATTTAACATATTTTCAACTTGTTGTCATATAAGTAGATATAATAGTGTCTAAATGAACTCATACGTTTATTTTTATCAAGCAAAACGTTTGAAAACTTGTTTTAGTATTTCTATTTACTTACCTACCTATTAATCGTTCATGTGCAAAAACAAATGCCATACATCCACCAATCAGTCCATACAAACGTGAACAATTACTTCAAAGATATTAGGACAAAACTATTTTAACTCGAAACAAAAATTACGACATCCATCGGTTTCTTTAAGAATGTCGTGAAATTAGAATTGAATACCCGTCAAACAAAAAAAAAATGCTATCTAAAACAAGGACACGTGTAAACGGCCTGACTGGCCTGATAAATTTATTTTACTATTCGGGTTTCTTCAGAGTAATCACCACGTGTAAGCAAAAAAATATGTTATGTCGGTAGGTAGCCGTCTCGAATTCCTATTCAATAATACTACGTCAATGTACAAGACCTTGCGTTTAAATTATTATGTATAGTCGTTACATTCAAATGATTTGAACCCCGTTTTACACGTCATCTCTTTGTCGTCAATTTTAAAACAAAATCAAGTTATCCGTTGTGAAATCTGATAATATTCATAGGTATTTTGTGAGGCTTACCCTGCCTTACTCATGTAGCAATCTAAGCAATTAAGCAGCAATAAAACATGGCATCACATTATTTAGAACGTTAAATGTTACAATAAGAATTCAAAAATACAATGTTGATTACTCACGTTTTCTGAATAACGCACGAGCCTTCGTTACTTCTGGTGGGTTAGTGATTCGTGAGCACTTCTGATTTGTTGTGTTGACTCTTCCGTGGTTCTCGACCCAATGCCAGCGCCCATCCATATTCTGACCCTGCTCCTGATTATCCCCTCCAGGGGCTAGTTCTTCGGTGTTACCATTATTATAATTTAGTTTTCCCTACCAGATGTAATTGACACTTAAATAATATTATTGAAATGTTACCAGATGTAATTTGATAAATCACGTATTATTATTTTATATCTCTAAAATCATGACATTTGTAATGTACTTATGGGTAGCATATTACTTGTAATGTAATGTCGTGAAACGGAATATTACAATGACGTATGAAGGAGTCAGTAATAATCTATAGCATATTAGCATTACTAATACTTTGGAATCAACATGTCGATTCAAAATTACTGGAATCGTTGACCATACTTCTAGATTACTTTTTAATTACTTTAATGTTTGGACGACTGGACGTGCGAATTTTTAATATTATTTTCTCAAATATATAATTAAATACGGCTTCAAAGGTTTCTACTGATTTGCATACAGGCATGTACAGTCGGAATCCGATTGTAGGGTCCATTAGATCCAAGATGGCGGCACATTTTTGCAATTTTTGTCATTATACTCGATTTCGACTAATTCACATACGTGGAATCCGAATTTAGGGTCCATTTTAAAATCCAAGATGGCGGCACAATTTTTTTATTTTTTTTGTCATTTTTGACATTGTACTCGTTTTCGACTAATACACATACGTGGAACCCGAATTTAGGGTCCATTTTAAGATCCAAGATGGCGGCACAATTTTTTTCTTTTTTTTGTCATTTTTGTCATTGTACTCGTTTTCGATTAATTCACATACGTGGAATCCGAATTTAGGGGCCATTTTAAGATCCAAGATGGCGGCACAATTTTTTTCTTTTTTTTGTCATTTTTGTCATTGTACTCGTTTTCGACTAATTCACATACGTGGAATCCGAATTTAGGGTCAATTTTAAGATCCAAGATGGCGGCACAATTTTTTTCTCTTTTTTTGTCATTTTTGACATTGTACTCGTTTTCGACTAATACACATACGTGGAACCCGAATTTAGGGTCCATTTTAAGATCCAAGATGGCGGCACAATTTTTTTCTTTTTTTTGTCATTTTTGTCATTGTACTCGTTTTCGATTAATTCACATACGTGGAATCCGAATTTAGGGTCCATTTTAAGATCCAAGATGGCGGCACAATTTTCTTCTCTTTTTTTGTAATTTTTGTCATTGCACTCGTTTTCGACTAATACACATACGTGGAATCCGAATTTAGGGTCCATTTTAAGATCCAAGATGGCGGCACAATTTTTTTCTTTTTTTTGTCATTTTTGACATTGTACTCGTTTTCGACTAATACACATACGTGGAACACGAATTTAGGGTCCATTTTTAGATCCAAGATGGCGGCACAATTTTTTTCTTTTTTTTGTCATTTTTGTCATTATACTCATTTTCGACAAATACACATACGTGGAACCCGAACTTAGGGGCCATTTTAAGATCCAAGATGGCGGCAGCAAAAGTTGCCGCCATCTTTGATTTTAGAATGGACCCAAAAATCGGATTTCACGGATGCGAATTAGTCAGAAACGAGTATAATGATGAAAATTGCAAAAAAAAAAGTTGCCGCCACCTTGGATCTTAGAATGGACCCAAAAATGGGATTCCACGTATGCGAATTAGTCAGAAACGAGTATAATGAAGAAAATTGCAAAAAAAAGTTGCCGCCATCTTGGATCTTAGAATGGACCCGAAAATCGGATTTCACGGATGCGAATTAGTCAGAAACGAGTATAATGATGAAAATTGCAAAAAAAAAGTTGCCGCCACCTTGGATCTTAGAATGGACCCAAAAATGGGATTCCACGTATGCGAATTAGTCAGAAACGAGTATAATGAAGAAAAATGCAAAAAAAAGTTGCCGCCATCTTGGATCTTTCAAATGGACCCGAAAATCGGATTCCACGTATGCGAATTAGTCGGAAACGAGTATAATGATGAAAATTGCAAAAAAAAGTTGCCGCCATCTTGGATCTTAGAATGGACCCGAAAATCGGATTCCACGGATGCGAATTAGTCGGAAACGAGTATAATGATGAAAATTGCTAAAAAAGTTGCCGCCATCTTGGATCTTAGAATGGACCCGAAAATCGGATTCCACGGATACGAATTAGTCGGAAACGAGTATAATGATGAAAATTGCTAAAAAAGTTGCCGCCATCTTGGATCTTAGAATGGACCCGAAAATCGAATTCCACGTATGCGAATTAGTCAAAAACGAGTATAATGATGAAGATTGCAAAAAAAAGTTCCCGCCATTTTGGATCTTAAAAATATTCAGAATACGTTTTTAACAATCATGAAACTGCTAGGATGTCAGATATCAACTAGAATGACATATATATCAAAAACAATTTTCTTCGAGTAATAGTAACAAAATTACGTTGTAAGTAATGCAGATTACAGAAGTACTTGATTACGGTGGATTCAATATTACAGTAGCTGATTACAATACCAATCCCAAAGGAATGGATTACAGGCGTAACCATAGTACAGCATTACAGTAATTTTTATTATACTAGTAATTCATTACTGAGGAATCGTCATTACTGGAATGTAACCCTGTAATTAATTCCAAAAGGAATTGATTACGCCCAACTCTGCTACCCACCGCCCCGCTACCGGGGAGCTCAATTGACATCCCTTTTATAATCACAGTAGGTAAATTTTTAATTTTTTGCAAATAAAGATTGATTAACCTGGCGGCAGGCTCGGAGGCGTCAGCCGTCTACTTAAGGATTCCTGAGTTAGTACGTGTGCCATGCGTCGCGCATAACGAAGAGGAAGGGAAGACCGTTGTTCCTCCCGGAGATCAGTCTAGAGCGTTTGTTAGTCGTACACCTCGAAATCATAAAATCCTTGTAGCTTTTCACATTTTCGCGTTTCGCAGCGATCTCAAAATTTCTTAACAGTTTGTTTTTCTAGTAGATTTTTTTCTGGTAGCCAATTACAATTGTGTGTAAAATTCTTAGCATATTTATTTTCTTGCCTTTTTTCATTGTAGTCGCTCTTCACCTCAATAGATATTTGCTTGTAACGCGTTATTACATATCGCGCAGAACCAAAGTAAAAGATATAGGTCTCCGGATCGCAGAAACTTAAGTGGCAGTGGGCGGTGTAGAACCGATAGACGTTGGAGCGGAAAGGTTCTCGAGTGGCGGCTACGTACCGGAAGGCGCAGCGTGGACTGGTGACCTGTTGAAGGTCGCAGGAGTCCGCTGGATGCGGGTCGCGCAGGACCGGTCATTGTGGCAATCTTTGGGGGGGTCTATATTCAGTAGTGGACGTCTTTCGGCTGATATGATGATGATGATGATGATGCGGGTCGCGCAGGACCGGTCATTGTGGCAATCTTTGGGGGGGTCTATATTCAGCAGTGGACGTCTTTCGGCTGATATGATGATGATGATGATATCGCGATATTTCCTTCCCATTCGTCTGTAGTTTAGTATGTATATATTATGCATTTCGCGAAGATGGAAGCTGAACCTGGATCCACTTATGGTCAGCGGGGCAATTTTAAATGAATCGTTCACACGGAGGGGACATTTCTCTATTATTGTATTAATTTGCTACTGTTGAAAACATCTATTGAAAATATATGCGGCTAACTAAATAGGCTATTGATAATACATGCTACAGCAAAATTTGCTACTGTTGTAAAAATCTATTAAAAATATATGCGAGTAACAAAATATACCACCGATACTTCACGCTACAACAAAATACGCTATCGCGGCGAAACGCGAATAGGTGAAAAGCTACAAGAATTTTGTGATTTCGAGGTATACGACTAACAAACGGTCTAGAGCCCTGGGCAGCCGCTGCGAGGTCGCGGGAGTGTGCTCAGCCGTACCCGTGACCTCGTCTTAAGCTTGGCGACAGACCGTGGGGTTTTAGTGGGTAGACCAAGGCCTCTATAGCTCTGGGAGTCCCACAATATCAACCCGGGTCCGTCCTCGCACCTGGAGTGGTGACGAATATATTCTCACTGCTGCCACAAGACAAGGGCAAGACTAAACAGAATAGCGAGAAACAATTACAACAAAAGAAAAAGGCATAGATGGATATAATACGTGACCTCTGACAAACATCTGTTTTATTATAAATACTTGAGAACTGCAATTTCGTTCGTGTTGAAGTCGTTAAAAAGTTTTAACAATATTCCGCCGTCTTGGGCGCAAAATTCAACAAAAATTTGAGCTTTAAAAGGTGTACAGTACAATATTTGACGTTTCAAATTTTAATGTCTTCGACGGGAAGTTAGGTTATGCAGTCGCCATCAGTAGTTTTTTTTGCTAGTATTTGAATAAACATTAACAAAATCTTCCTTAAAATGGCTTTTTGAGCCAGTAGAGTCTTAACATGAAGAATGTACACGACAAATAGACGAATAATTCAATATCACGCCAACCGATTTCGATAATTCCTTTTTTAGTACAGATGGTGCCTTTTTTAGGGTCTAGTGCAAGAAGTAGGTCATTTTACGTCAGGTCCAAAACTCTGGAGGGCCATCTGTACTAAAAAACGACGTACGAGACTCGTGTTGATTTAAAACATCGCCACTCGTTTCTAATTTCATGTTTTTCGCACTTGTGTCGTAATGTACTATTTTAAATGACTTCAAAACTGAGATGGTTCTGTTGGAACCAAGTGGGGGTTTGATGAAGGGGTCTTATTGAAATCGGTTGATAAAAGAAAGGAGGAGGTTCCCAATGCGACTGTATGTTTAAAACTGACGCTCACGGTACATGTCGGGTTCTGATTTTGGAATCTTGGAAAAATCAGTTGAAGTCGGTTTTTTATATTTGAAGGGTCCACGGAAAGAAAATGTCTAGCCAATTCAAATTACAGAAGGAAAAACCACCTTACTCTTAACAGAATAAGGTGTGAATTTTCCCAAATTTTTTAAGCACTACATGTTTTTACCGTGGACCCTTCATTTTTAATGTGGTGATTATTTTTATTTTTTATTTGGTGATTATTAAGAACTGTTGGTGATTATTAAGAAATGTTCGTAACTTCTCCTTATTCCTGTACCTTGTTCCATAGAAACCCACTCTCTGTTCTCGCTATATTTGTATGCTGCGACTAGTTTTTCCAATAAACGAGGATTCTGAATATTGATTACGGACGTGCGTTCATAGATAGTTCGGATTTACATAAAGGATCACACTTAATGCTCTTTGAGGAGAGAAGGGTATTTGCTCAATCTCGACGGAATTGTGTGTTCACCACTGGTAGGTGTAGGAAATATGAATATACAGGATGAAACATAAGTCGTGAACAGTAATACCTACGTTTTGTAACTCTATAAACAACAAACAATGGTTTGCCCTATAAGTTCCTTAAAAATGGACAAGGTTTTACTATTTCTTGTATTTTTGGGGTTTACTGTAATTGCCAACGTAGTCATAGTCAAAGTCAAACTATTCTTTATTCAAGTAAGCTTATTAAGAAGCACTTTCGAATCGTCTGACATTATCAAGAGAGAGAAAAAAAATCTACTCGTAGTTTTAAGATATCAAAATGGATTATTAAAATTTATCAGGACAATAATTTAAGTTGCCTTTTCAAATGGAAGTAATTAATAAAACAAATTTTGTAATTTCGTGCAAAAGTAAAACATACATTTAGCGTTTTAAATTGCTTAAATAGCCATTATCATTTCTTGAAATTACCTTAAAAATTAAAAAAAAACCACAAAAAATATATAAAAATATTATGTCTATTTTGAAGTTACTTTCGGGGCATTCAATTGTTAGTTGCTTATATACAAAAAAAAATTAAATTCTGGTCACGACTCATGTTTCACCCTGTAGACGGATCTTAATGGGGTTGATAACCTTGGAGTACTCTACTTCAAGACCGTGTGAGAAACGTCGAGATTCGGTGCTTCCGTACGTGGGATCATATCAATGTATAAAATATTATTTTTTATGAATTATCGTATCGTATCGTATCACGTCACACGTTTACCGTTTATCGTGCAACGTGTCATTTTAGTAGGTACTCACATACCTACTTGTTAGCACGCGACAGCAACAACGACAAACGATTAAACACTAGACCATAATAAGCCTCCAGAATTTTCGTAGTTAGAATCAGTACCAGCTTGGTTGATGAAGGCCGTATATTTCTACCACTGCCGATACCTACTAAGTTTCCAACAACATAATAAGTTACCTACTTACTATTTCCTGATCTGTTTCTGATTAGCCGACCGCAATTTCCGAACATTTCTGAATTACAGATCCGATATTTCCGATAATAACTTATACTTAGCCAAGTCGGATTGGAATTTCATTAAGGCCGTATTGCTTTGGTGTAGATACTTTGAACACAGTATTATAATAATGCACAGGCCAACCATAGGTCGGTAACTAATTACGTGTATAATCCTTAACATTTTCATTGCCAACGTGTGCTACGCACTTATACCTACAGTTGTAGCCGATTCCGTGATTTTTCCGCTTTGTAGCGAAAATGGACCTCCCACAGAGAACTCCCCTCGGGAGTTCCCAGCGCTGAATATGTTGGCATCGCCACGATATTGCTCTAAGGCGAGCGGAAAACCATACGTGCGAGAGGGAGTTCCCGTATCGGCATCCCGCTCCAACTCATGGATTCGCTCGCCGCCGGTCGCCTTAGACTAATATCGTGGCCAGGCCTTTAGTGAGTCCTAACGCGAAAATCATCTGCGAAAGATGTAAAAAGGGGTGCCAACCTAGGGGTTTTACTACTAAATTTAGAGAGTAAATGAGGCCAGTGGGGGTTTTTAGATACTAAAAATATTAAGAAGTAGGTACCTATATATTTAGGGATTTTTTATCTATGAAAAAAATACATTTTTGTCGCGGCGGCCATGGCGATTGGCTCTTGAAAAAGCTCCTCATAAACGAAGCGAACATGTCGAGAATTTTTCGTTTTAAATAAAGACGGGAGTAACCCGCGTGAAATATAATTTTATTATGAATAAGTCTCACTAGAGTTTCATGTTTAGTAGTAGTACTAGTAGTAAAACACTTTATTGTACAGAAAAAAACAAATCATAATATGATAAATAATCACTTTTAAAATAAGTACAAAGGCGAACTTATCCCATTAAGGGATCTCTTGCAGTTAACCTTACCATGATTAATATTCGATAATTGAATAAACATCCATTTTGGTTACATTCTGACCATTGACTGATATTTGTTAATTCTAATTACGATTTTGATTTTCGGTTTATCTATAATAGTCATTACTTAAATTTTTAAAGTTTGTTTCACGTATCGTTTGAAGTATGTTTTATATTTAAAAGTTTCCGGTCAGTTCGAATACTGAGGCCGAAATTGGCCTATCGGGAGAAATACCCATTCGCTAAGGTAACTTCAACTTGCTAAATTCATTGGTGCTACTAACGTACCTAACTGCACCAAAATGCATCAATAATGTTCTTGCCTTACTTCGTGACCGAACTAGTGAATCGGAACCAACGATTCAGACACATTTTAACATTATCTAAAGGTGCATTTAGACCAAACGAGCATTCACTCATTCTATCCCCCACTACGAAATTTAGATCGTTCGTGATTAGTCGAAATTCGTTGATTTCGTATAATTCGTGTATTCGATTCGCGAATGCTCGTTTGGTATAAAAGCACCTTTATTCCAGCTTATATATTATGCGTTCAAACGATTCTTGGAGTAATATTCTGAGCATAGTAAGAATAAACGCACCTATATTACTAAAACTAGTGCTAAGCCAAATGTGGTTAGGTTGCCAAGCGAATTCCATCTGGCAAATACTAGGAAAACGCTAGAAAAAATATGATATTCGCTGCAATAAGACTCTTTAACTTAAAAAAAATAGGCCATGAGCATAGCGGGCCAAACATGACAACTTGCTTTATTTCATAATCACGCACTTTTAGAATAAAATCTTGGTCTTATTACCAATTTAAAACCTTAAACTTTGAGTACGCATATATTTTTAGTTAAAATTATTGATATAATTTGTATTAACGTAAAAATATATCTGCAATATGTGTCAAAGACGTATTTGTTTACTTTTTTTTTTATTCTACTGTGTGATGGCATAAATATATATTTTCGCTTGGTACCCACATCACAAGCCTTAATTGAGGGATCCCTTTCTTTCCCATATATTTGTTAATCCGAATTTCGTTAGTCAGAAATTGATATCCATATAATTTACTGATATAAGCATCAATGGTCATAATTTTTGTTAAGTATAACGATTAATAGATCTAACATTACTAACCTATAACATTACATACTCTAATTACAAAAGGTATAAAATTGCTTACTATAACATTCAAAGGTCTATCTATCATTTTTTAGAAATATTTTAAGTCATACATTTGAACCTACTAATGGTTCATACCTACTCATATTGTTTTAATAACTAACCGAATTTCATCCAAAAAATTTAATATTAAATACTAAATTTATAACTTTCCTAAATTTAAATTAAGAAATGTATGGACTATGATGCAACTTAGGAAACTTCCTTACCTACTCGACTCTAAGGCAGGTCAGTGTAGGTACGACGACGAGCGAAGCGAGGAGGAGTGTTAGGTTGAACTGTGACCTTACAGCGCGCGAGCCGAGCGAGCGAAGCGAGCGTGCCGCGGCAGCGGCCGGCGAAGCGCCAGGACCGACTTTTAAAATAATACTCTTACTATTTATTTACTAACTAAGTTTATTACCAAGTTTACTTACTAAATTTATTAGGTGGTTACATTGACCATCATTACATTGACATAATCACGCGACAACAAATAATTACAACTTGCGAATATAGACGTTGTAACAGTTATAATAAGCAAGGTTATTGCTTTTAACATTCTGGAAATGACGCTGTATGGATTTTAAAAGTTATGGGCATCGACTTTTATGACTAACAATAATTATGACCTACATAAAACTGACCACAGATTTATAATATTAATTTTTATGACTTATGACAATATGACTAAAAAAAATTCGGACCTAAAACGTTATTCGCTTCAAAAATCGAACTTCAAACTTTATGGGAACCAATAGAGACCCCTTAATTGAGCTTGCCATGGGACTATTCTGAGTAATATTTTATATATTTCGTATTATTATCCGGATCTACCCTACTTTCCTTTCCCCCTGTGGCTGGCACTCGTGACAATAATTATCCAGCATGACTCGCATATAATCACGGAGTATTCAGGACACATAATAAATTGGATGCTTGCTCCATATTCGCATTCCGGAAACTAATGCAACATTTGTCGAAAAGTTTGACTCAAACAGTTCTGTATTATGTAGAACACATAAATAGGAATTCACTGAAAATAGTGAAAATTATTGTACAGCAGAATTAGTTTTGGGTATGAAATACAGTAAGCTTTCGTTACAGTTGTAGAATGTTAATTTTACATCCTAATTGAGACTATTCACAATTACTTTTTGGTTATGTATTTAGAAAGACAATTTTATTGTGATTGTGTAACACTTAATGTGTTTGATCCAAATTTATATTCTTATTTATTGTTGTATTACAAGGTATCGTGGGCTGATTTCCTAAATTTAAATAGATACCAACATGTTATGTATTTACATGACTTTACAATGAAATGAAAAGAAATGAACTTGAAATAGTTTCATAATATAATTTTGTTTTTTTTGTCAATGCAGAAAGTGACCTAACTTAATATTTTAATGCTTAAGATAGATTGACAAAAAGGTTTTCCCGTAGTAAAAAGGAACCCTTATAGTTTCACCATGTAAGTATGTCTGTCCGCAGCATAGCTCAATGACCGTTAGTACCAGAAATTTGCAATTTCTTATAGGTATAGGTACATATTAATCAATTTAATCCCAAAGTTGTGGAATAAAATATAAAAAAAGTCGGGTACCTCCCCTGTACGTAAAGTGGGGTTGAGCATTTTTATTTACTCAAATCCTATAGTCTGGGGTATTCTTGAATAGGTATTTAAAAAATAATAAAGGTCCCGAAAGAAAGCGTTTCTTTTCAGTCAATATTTCCGGAGATATCTGCTCCAGAATAAAAAAAACTATGTTCTCCATCCTCTAACTTATGATCCGCGGGTCCAAAAATTATGAAAAAAAATCATGTATGTTAGGGCTTATAAAATACTTCAACATAAAATTATTTCGAACATAAACGGACCAGCCGATTTTGAATAAGTACGTAATCCTACACTAAGTATGGCCCGAGGTGCTCTTGGTTTTTGGATAACTGGTCATTTTATAAACCTACTTTCTTTTTAAAAGTGTCATAAATCCAGAAAGTACCTGGAATAAAATATCCTTATACTCGTATATCCGTAAGTTCAGTCGTCCGCTGTTTAGTATGCATTCTCAGTCGTGAAGAGTTTTGGGTTCTATTTGTCAATCCTCATACCCTACCCATGTGTCGGTCGCAACTCAAAGTACTATCATAGCTATGTCAAGTTATTATAATAGGTAAGTACCTAACAAATTTTATCATGAAACTCGACTATAGGTACGGATAAAATCATTTTTACTAAATAGTTTTCTTACATTCTTGAGTTGATATATATTTCTGATTTAAGTTGTGAAATCAATTAATCAGAGATCACATAGAATAATAATATAATTTAGTCAATGAGGGTTCTAGTCAAGTAGGTAACAATTAATACGTGAAAATTCGGATTATTACGGATCGTTACGTGATTGAATCAGAAATGAGGAGATCCGTAGACGAACAAAAGTCACCAACATAGTCCTCCGGATTTGCAAGCTGAAGTGGCAATGGGCAGGCCACATTGCACGCAGAGCAAATGGCCCATAGGGTTCGAAAGTGGTCAAATGGAGACCACGGTTTGGCAAAAGCAGCGTAGAACTTCCACCCACAAGATGGACAGACGATCTCATGAAGATCGCCGGGAGCCGCTGGATGCAGGTCGCTTCCAAACAAAAGGGAGGCCTATGTTCAGCAGTCGACGTTCTATGGCTGAAATGATGATGATGATGAATACAGATCGTTAATAACTTTGAAACGCGCTTCAAAACTTAGTATTTTCAAGAGTTCTCACCAAACTACTAAGTCTAATTTTATTAAAATGTTTTGTGTAATTTGTATTTCCACGAGAAAAACTTGAAACGTGAATTGTTGAGGTAAATTGTATTCATTATTTTTTACATGTCATAAATTTATAAAGCTTCTAAGTTACTTGAAGGATTTGTTTACAATACCATTTTTAAAAATATATTATAAAAACACGCTCCTTTTTAAAAGAATCCGTTGGAATAACTCAGAAAAGCTGCACCCTTTTCAATAAAGGTGTTAAATTTTCTGAAAAATAACACGCAAGTATAAAAAACCCTGTGTTTAGAGCATCACTGAAAATTCGACAAATAACTCCATTGAGCTCTTTGAAGTTTTTAAGCATTGTTCCCCGAAATGATATTCGCAAATTGCATAATTATTATTATCCAACAGACAAAACTACGCGATGTCTTTTCGTCCGACATACCTCAGTGCCTTAAGACGAAAGTCTACAATCAATGTGTGTTACCAGTGATGACTTACGGCGCCGAAACGTGGTCCTTCAGCATCGGCTTCATCTCTAAACTCAGAGTCGCTCAAAGAGCTATGGAGTGGGCTATGCTCGGAGTTTCTCTGCGTGATCGAATCAGAAATGAGGAGATCCGTAGGCGAATTAAAGTTACTGACATAGCCCTCCGGATTAGTAAGCTGAAGTGGCAATGGGCAGGCCACATTGCACGCAGAGCAGATGGTCGATGGTGTCGAAAAGTGCTCGAGTGGAGACCATGGCTAGGCAAACGCAGCGTAGGACGTCCACCCACAAGGTGGACAGACGACCTTATGAAGGTCGCCGGGACACGCTGGATGCAGGTCGCATCTAACCGGTACATGTGGAGGTCCAGAGGGGAGGCCTATGTTCAGCAGTGGACGTCTTATGGCTGAGATGATGATGATGATGATGAACAGACAAATACTCGGTGCTTACCAACTATTCGTTTGTCCCATTAGTGGTTGACACTACCGGTTGTTGGTGTTAGGAGGCACTGTCCTTCTTTGGAGAGGTGGGACGCCGCTTGCGGGAGAGGGGTTCGGACCCCCGCTCTGGGTCGTTCCTGGTGCAGAAGTTGGCTATCGCAATTCAGCGTGGCAATGCTGCCAGTGTGATTGGCACCTTTGCACCCGGAACTACACGGGGTGGGCTCTTTGATTAAAAAGTGTGAGTCGAGTATTTGTTAGTTAGCAAACGCCTCAGGGAGTCCACGGGTGATCCTCGCGCGGGCGGCTTTCTTGCGCAAAGGATTGCTGTCGCAATCCAGCGCGGGAATGCCGCCTGCGTGCTGGGCACCTTGCCCAGGGGGGCAAATTTAAATTTATATTTATAGATAGTTTTATTGTTACTTAGTTTAATATTTGTAGTTAGTTTTATTTTTAATTAGCCTTAATTATTTTTCTGTTTTTCTATATTTTATGATTAAATTATTTGTTAGTTTGCAAGTTAAATTATGTAACTACTAGTGCTTATAATAGTAAATAAATTGTGCCTTTATTATCCCGTATAAGATAATAAAGAATAAGCCAGGTCTGGTTTTAGCTTTTACAGTGTTTGCTGTCTCAAGCGACTAGTGACGGAAGTGCTAGACGTTCTGTTTGCACTCACTGAAGCTTGATTTATGCCTTTCGGCGAACATCTGCAATGATTACATGTATTTCATTCCCAAACACAGTTGCTGTTCCATGCGACCACGTGACCAATCCCATATTTTATTTATCTGAATTATTAAAATTGTTAGCAGGATGAATTGTAATTATAACCATATTTGATTAGATTTAGTTTAAATTTTTAAGTATTTTGCATGCCATCCATGGTTAAACATGCCTGTTCCAAATATTATGTAACCCCCTTATTCATAAACGTTTGTTAACTTAACAAGCCGCTAATAATTGTTTGTCCCTTTCGGTCTTAACAATGTGTCCATAAGAGCAAAAGGGACAAACAATTATTAGCGGCTTGTTAAGTTAACAAACGTTTATGAATAAAGGGGGTAAGACTTTTGTATACCATATTTAATGCAAATAAATTTATCATTTATAACATTATAACATATTAAAAGGTTAAAAACCTATTTGAATTTACCCCCTTTTAACCCCACCAACGACAAAGTTATATCACGTGATGTCTGTATAAGATTAACACCGTTTATAATTCAGGACCACGTCTCCAAAAATAAATGCGAAATTTAATAAGGTCGCGACCTAACCACAAATTACTTGGTTACAAACAACCATGTTAAAACGCCTCTTGGTGTAAATGAAGACTGTTTTGACGCTTTGTGTTGTATTATTGTTTGTGGAAACAATTAACGATCTTACGTTTACGAGAGATGTATAATTGGAGATGATTTGAGTCAAGGGAGGCAGCAGATATTTGGTTTCAAAATATAATAATCATCCCTTTAGGTCAGTAGACCTAGCCAAGATGCCATTTTGCAATCGTATAGGATAAGCCAGGGGTCGGCAACCTTTTAGCATCCAAGGGCCACATAGTAGTTAACGAAATTGACGCGGGCCGCACTTTGTTAATATGTAGGTTTTGTTCGAAAAAAAATACTCACATTATCGGTTGTCAATAAGGGAGAGTCGAATATAGCAATATCTATTATTATGCAAATAACATAATTTTTTATTTTATCCGATGGGGGTGGAAACTGGGAATCCGAATGCGTGACTTTTGGGCTCTCCAGATTCCAATTTTTTTTTATTTTATTTATTGGACAAAAAGGCATTTATATGAAACTTTTAAAATAATGGTCCAATCGCGCTGAAATTTGGCATACAAGCACTATGTGGGCCAGGAGTGATACCCTGAAAAAAATATGGAAATAATTCAAGATGACGGCGCCCCGAAACAAAAAGTCGAAATCCCGAGTATGCTTATTCTAAGTAATTTGAAGCGAGGCCGAAGGCCGAGCTCCGAAAAAATTTAGCTACCAAGAGTTCAAACCCAGGAGCTAAATAAACCCAGAGGGCCGAAAGCCGAGCTCCGCGTAGGGCCGAAGGCCCGCAGCGTAACGATCGAGCCCACGCGGTATAACTGCTTAACTGCCCTACTTAGGTAGATTTAGAGAGGTAGGCAGATTAGGTAAATTTGGCATACGGGCATTATGTGGGCCAGGAGTGATAGCCTGAATTTTTTTTTTAAATTCAAGATTCGGAACATAAAGCCAAAATCCCGAGTAAATTAAGCGAGACCAAAGGGTGAGCTTTCAGGTCGGGAGGCCGTAGACCAACCTTGCGGAGGATCAAAGGCCCGGAACTTCACTTTGCTGTCCCGAACCCTAGTAATTTTGGGCGCGGTTGAAGGCCTCGCTGCGGAAGGGACGGAACATTGCCCGAACCGATGTAAATCTAAGCGAGCCCCCAGCGTGCCACCTCTAAGTTATTTAAAGCGAGGCCGAAGGCCGAGCTCCGAGAAAATTTAGCTACCAAGCGTTCAACTACCCCAGTAGCTAAATAAACCCAGCCAGAGGGCCGAAGGCCGAGCTGCGCGTAGGGCCAAAGACCCGGAGTGTCTTGAACGAGCCCACGCGGTACAACTGTCTTAACAAGCGAACTGGAGGGCCGGAGACCCGACAGTTCGCTTCGAAATACTTCAAATCATTGCGAAGGCCGCAAGCCGAGCTGCACGTAGGGTCGAAGACCCGGAACGTCACGTTCGAGCCCACGCGGTACAACTGCCCGACCTAACTGTCTTAACAAGCGAACTGGAGGGCCGGAGACCCGACAGTTCGCTTCGAAATACTTCAAATCATTGCGAAGGCCGCAAGCCGAGCTGCACGTAAGGCCGAAGCCCCGGAACGTCACGTTCGAGCCCACGCGGTACAACTGCCCGACCTAACTGTCTTAACTAGCGAACTGGAGGGCCGGAGACCCGACGGTTTGCTTCGAACCCTTGAGAAGGCCGCAGGCCGAGCTGCGCGTAGGGCTGAAGGCCCGGAGCGTCCGAGAGAGGCGCAGCAGCCTGCGAGGCCAGGCGTGTCATGACTACATCGGACATTGTTGGTATTTCAAGAAGTTCTTATTTCGCCTCTGAAACCCGGTACAAAATTAACATTCAAAGAAAAGGTAGACGAATCACGGCAATAAGTCGAAAAATGCATGTTCCTTTTTTTAAATATTAGAGGGCCCGACTGTAAAGATAAATTGCATTTCGATTTTCAATTATTTATTATTTGAATTGTACCTATACTCTTATTAAATTTAGTTCTTTACAACTTGTCCCTTTACTATTTTTATTTTGCTGATTCTGTCTGTTGCCATGCCACTGACTCGAAATGCATATATTTCAATAATAATCATTGTCGCCTCAGATTTATAACTAGGTTTTCTGTTAATGTGTATGGCCATTGATGAGGTTCGTTATTTTAACATACACGAAATACAAAATAGTCAAGGAGGTACGCGGGCCGCAACTGACCCCTTCGCGGGCCGCATGCGGCCCGCGGGCCGCCGGTTGCCGACCGCTGGGATAAGCGATAAGTAATAAATGTATGAGAATGACAGATTCGAACGAAAAGTCCACGTGACCATTTCCATACATTGTTGCACCAACCAATTGGAAACCCTTGTCTATAAGCACGTCAAAGTAATAACTAATAAGTAGTAGAAAATCTCTTTAAAGCCGAGAAGAATAACGTCACTTTGACATGGTAGTGGGCTAGAGTTCCAATTTATTTTATTTTATTTATTTATAGCCTTTTATTCGGACTAATGATTACAATATAAGTTTTAGCGTTTCGCAAATATATACTATTATTACTTCTTTTGTTTTATTTATTCATATATTATATCTCTGACTTCTTCCATTTTTGGGTGTCCGTTTGCCAGTTGGCAAAGGCCTCCTCCAATATTTTTTGGAGGGTTTTGGTCTATTTCTCCACGGGGACCAGCCGGGTTGGGGAATATGTATTTGTCTGTTGTTGATATTTTTCTTTTGTATTGTTTCCAGGTTGGTTCCGTATCCTATGCATTCAAGTATGTATTTTTTTCCGACATCGAGTATGCACGTGCTCTCATGTAATCAAATGCATTCTGCCTGTGGATCTTAGCACTTTGTTCTTCTTCTTTCCTGTTTCCCTTTGTATGTGTGTCCGGTGAGCCAGAGTCTGACCGTCTCCTTCTCTTCTCATTTTCATTTGATCGGTTTTCTTCAATAATTAATTTGCCTCGTTGTATGTATGCACTGTTTCCTTTTTCTTTTTCTTGTTTTAATTGTGCCCGCAATTGTTTCCTTTCTTCTAATTTTTCTTTTGTAAAATCTTGGGTTATGTATGTATTCGGAGCCATTTTTTACTTGTTTTTGAGAATATCAATTTTCCTACTTATGTTAGTAGTCGAAACTAGAATCGGTCTTGTTTTTCCGTCATCTTTCCTCCCTATGCGGATAACTTTTGCTATTTCGCACTCTTGTATATTCACACCGATGTCTTCCAATGTTCTAATTGTGGTTTTAATTAGATCACCCGAGTTGCTTTCAGTTTCTTTCACTCCGTGTATAATAACGTTGTTTCTTTTCTCATTTTGTTCGTATTTATCCACCTTTCTTTTCAGTGTTTCGATTTCGGATTTCAGTATTTTATTCTCTTCAATTATCGGTTTTATTTTTTCCTCTAAAGTGAGCATAACATTGCTAGTGACATTATCAGTTATTGTTTTCGTTTGTTTATCAAGTTCTATTTTTAGGTTAGAAAACAGTAGCGTCATCTCTGGAGTCATTGAGCCCATCTTAAGCAGAAACCAAACGTCGATCGATTTCCGAAAGCAACTTGTTGGTTTGGTTAGGTTGGTAATTAATATTGTCGTTTATCTTGGGTATTGGATATTGACAGTTAGCTATAACCTCAAAATGTCTGTTATGGTTTTCCGGACAGAATATAACACTTTGTATGTTTGGTATACACTTTTTGGTTTTTGAAAAAAAAACATGGTGGCAGTTTATTCAAGGTTTTTTATCACGATTGTTGTAGTCTATGCACTTTTTTCGCGAAATTCCTTAGGTAAATACGGAGCGATTGTAAACACGTATGACACCCGATAACACCGGAAACGGAACCTTTTCCAATTAGTCGCCTGGATGCTTAGAAAAGTTGCCAATCGCTAACGCTTAGTAGCGTTAAATTAAATCTCTGTCGCGATAGCCCATTTAATTAATAGTAGTATAGCCTGTGGTTTGTATCCTGATGAGCTTAAAGTGGGATTAGTTTACAAGGGCGGTGATTCCAAAGACTGCTCTAATTACAGGCCCATTACGATGCTTCCTGCTGTAGATAAAATAATAGAAAAGCATATCAGTAACCAGATACATACGTTTTTCAATACCCATAATGTTCTGTCTCAAAACAAGTTTGGTTTTAAACCTAAAAAAAAGAACGTCCATGCTATTGTCCAGGTTCACAGACGAGATTAATCAACACCTTAATGATAAAAAGCACGTACTTATAATTTTCATCGATTATAGTAAGGCGTTTGATACATTACATTACGGCACGATATCCTGTTACAAAGGTTAGAGGACTCTGGTGTACGAGGGCAACTCCTAGAATGGTGCATGAGTTATCTGCGTAACAGGTCTTATCGTGTTAAAGTAGGGGACGCCTTTAGTGACAGAGTTCTGGTAGAAGAAGGGACGGCGCAGGGTCGGTGCTCGGCCCGCTCCACTACATAACATACGTAGATAACATGAACGACTGTGTCCAAAACTGTAGTGTCTATCAGTTTGCAGATGATACATGCCTTATAGCTGCAGATAAAGACATAAACCTAGCTGAAGGCTACCTGCAGAGCGATTTCAATCTTGTTTGTATGTGGTCCCATGACGCTGGCCTGGTTCTGAACGCCAGGAAAATGAAACTGTTGCATATACACTCTAGCCAATCAAAAACAGTACGCAAGGTCCGAATTGTGGGACATGATCAT